>VXBS01003640.1:138700-183662 GCA_013400255.1 Sitta europaea | reverse complement strand
GCCACTTCTGTTGTCTTTCTTAACTATCCATAAGTGACCAGTGATCTGTTCCTTGGCAACTGATGGGAAAAAATTTCTACAAGAGGACCCAACCCCCAACAAAGGCCCCAGTGCTATCTTGGTTCTTCTTGGCTACCAGGGTTGAAGAACAACTTTTCAAGACCCATTTTCATTAAAAAGCACAGCTAGTGCTGAGGGAGGGGCTCCTGACAAGAAGTTTGACCTGGGGTGAATTGTATCACTTGTCCTCCTAATTGGTGCTTTATTTCTCAATTATGCTGATTTGCCAAACTTAGAAGAAGTGTATTCACCCTGTGTGTGTGGGCCTTTGTGGAAATTCTCCTTGACAGCCCCTGGAGCCTGCCAAATAGAGATCCACTTTTTTGTTACCTCCTATACTAAAATCATCTTGAGTTACATTCTAGGTTGGAAAAGGCAACACATAGGCAAAATCACCACATTTGACACTTTTGATACTGTTTTTCTTGAAAATAAAAATCTTGCCTTCTGTTGTCTAAAACATATCCTGTATCTATGCAGTATTTGTGCAGTGTCCCATAACCGGCATATCTCCTCACCAAGAAAAATGTTCACCAAAATCATATTTATTAGTGTCACAGTATACAAAATTATATCTTTCATGTGAGCTCAACTCATCAGAGACTTCATTCAGATCTAGGAAGAGTTGCTAGGAAATAAAAACCTGAAAAAGATAGAAATTTACGTACAGCAAATTTCAATTTCAACTCAGCAAAAACTTCTTGTTCCTCTCAAGATTAAGCATGTGCTGAAATCAAAGCAGAGCATCATCACTGATAATCTTTAGCTCTATGTCATGGTCTCTTCTTCTTTGATAGCTTCTTTTTTCCTGTATTGTTACACAGCAAAAGTTTTCATAACTCATGACAACTGAAACAAATTTTTATCTGGGGTTATTTTTCAGAGTTCATAATGAAAAAATATAGACGAGTTGAGAAAAAATTATCTTCACCAAGAGCCATATTTGATAAAAATTTATATTTTTCAAAAATAATATACACAGCACTTCATTCTATAATGATGTTTCTCATGAAAACTTTTCTGGCTAGTTATCATTAAATTCTTCTCAGTCAATCAGCTCCTCTGGAGTTCTCATGTTACAAAAATTTGATGTCACGTTTCTTACTGTATTTAGTCCCTGCTAAATACACATATTCTTCTCCTGGCCTACAGATTCCCACTGTGTTCTATTCCACACTGCCACCCTCATATTGTTTTGGGGGCTGATTTTTCTTATTTCTGTCAAACACCATTATTCTGAAGCACTACTTCTACTTTGTAATGCAACCAAAGAGTAAATTGCTTTACTCAAAAACTGGGTGGTCAGTCACCCCAAGGGACTAATGCCCAGTCAATGTAGTTTGCCTTTCACCAGTCCCAGCTGATCCCCATGCTACCTTGAGCCTTCACAGACTGCCTTCAAGGAACTGTTCTGCCAGGAATTTTAAAAACATGACCATCTGAGAAACAGGAAACATAACGACCTTGCTGATACTGATGCCTTAAGTTTTAGCTTTCATATAGTCCAGATTCTGTACTGCATTACTGTGTAACTCTGAACTTCATATAAAGTGTTAGCAAGGTCTCTTCACAGTTTAGTTAGACAAAACATTCCTTTTCCAGCCTGAAAACCAAGGACACTGTTGCAGCTTTGGGCCTAAAAGTATAAACAACAGCAAATTGAGGAGAGCAATCTGGGAGGATGGGACTTCATAACCTGTAGCAGTAATCGGACAATTAACCCCAATATGTAAATGAAACAAAACTTAGAAAGGTGTGAAAACTCATGGCTGGTCACCCATCTTGCATCCATCTTGGGTTGAGCCATGGCCAGGCTCTTGTTCTGACAAAGGTGTATCCCTTGAAGACCTTTTAATAAATACCTACTTTATTAATTTAACACTGTCTAGCCTCTATTCCAGGCAGCCTCTATAGCATATATATATATAGCATCAATACCTATGAAATATGAAAGACCATATCAGTTGAATAAGCTGTCCACTTTGGATTACAGCTCCTGTCTACCAAGGCCATTTTGACCACGTTGAACTTGTTGACAAAGAGAACCTAATTTTTGCAAAACATTCTTTATAGAAAATAGTGCTGTGCACAGCAAACAGGATCAGAAATGGTGGTTTGTGAGACTGAAGTCATAGGATAAAGCCAACCACCGCATACCTCCTCAGCCAAGGTATTGCCTCATACCTGACATGAGCCCTCTCCAAACAGGGTTTCTTACCTCATCCACTCAGAGTCTTACAGCAATCTGTTGTACTGCTAAGAGGACATCATGTGAGGAACTTCTGACAAGCAAGGTACTTCTGAAATGTCACATTAGGGAAAGAAAGGTCTTTCCTGCAGCTATATCTGAGAGAGAGAAGTTATAATGTTAAAGGATATAAGGATATATCCTATAAGTTTCAAGCCTTCAAGGGCACAAACAGAGCTGACAAGCTGAAGAGGTCCATCCTGTGCTGGGAATAAGGACGAGGTAACAAAAAAAGCCACTTCAGGCTGAGCTATGTTTGGTCAGCCCAAAACCTGAGGTGGAGTTATAGTCTGATTTCTCCCAAGACAGAGGCTCAGAAGCTGAATGTCAGATTACATCCATTTCCCTCCAAATTTATCTCCCCCTCTAGATTATCCAGAGTTTGGTACGTCTCTGAGCTTCTACTAACATATCTACTTGTACTTCTCTGAAACAAAGTGATGTCGTGTTTTCTGTACTTAATAGGAGCAATTCTAATGTGGTCATTCTAAATCATCATACAAATCATCATGCAAAGTGTTATAACACTGGAAGTGTAGCAAGTTTTCTGCTGTCTTGTTCATCCCTTACTCTTTCCAGTAAACCTGAATGGCATATTTTCTCACCTTTATTTATCTTATATTCCTCCCCACAAGTAACTTAGCTGTGGATCTGGTACAAAGAGACGTCAGATTCTACACAGAAATTCCTGTTGCATTAGCAAGTCATTTGTCTGGACAATGTAGATAAAATTGTGAGACTCTTACTCACATAACCTACATAAATCATGTATCTACATAAATCTTCTTCAGGCTATAAGACATAATGACCAATTCTACATTGAGCGAAATGAAGAGGTGTATGTCAAAAGGAAAAGAAGCACTGCCTCTCCTCCCTAGTGGAAATGGTAGCAGAATAGAAAGGAGAATCCCTCAGCTCCAGGTGTGAAGCACCAGTAAGGGTCTATATTTTGAAATATGACAGGGTGGGATTTTATGGGGTTTACTTAATATAGTTTAAGAATGCATTGTGGGAGATGATGAATTTGGAAAATGTGACTTAAGCTTCCTGTACAGGGTTAATTCCTTATTGGGCAATTAAGATAAGAAAATCACTGTATGATGAGAAAGCCTACATTGTGTCCACTCAGTATATTTCAGAGCCATAAAAGCAGCTTCATACTGGCCCTCTCTAGCATCTCTCTGGCAGATTTCCAGCTCACTCCACTAGTACTGACAAACTATTTATTTTTTTGTGTGTGTGTTTTGGTTTGGTTTGGTTTTAAATTTTCAACAATCATAATTTTGAAATTATCTTCAGATAACAGACATGGGCTGAGAGTGAGAATAATCTAGGGAAACGTGGTAATGGCAATTAACAGTAAGGGAAGGTTCTTAGAAAAATGTCATTCTTTTCAGGAAGAGTTGTAATACTATTTTCTGCCAACATAATTTTCCTTTTCATAGGTAACACATTAATAAGAATATGTTTTAGGATCATCTATACTGACAAATTAGCAGACCTCTAGAAACTATTTTTCTTGTGTTTGTTATTTGGCTAGACACTTAAACTTTGATTCCTACTTCATTTCTGTAAGTTTCCTTACAGAAATATGAGACCATGAGTTATATTTTCTGAAAGACCTAAAAATTACTGTTTGCAATATGAATGTCTGGTCTTGAACAAATATCTGTGCATATATGTATACATACACACTTCCTTTAACTAGATGAGTATATGAAATTCACATAATGAATTAGTGTAATGGTCACAACTACACATACTTGACCCTAGAAATTCTCATTTTAAGATTGATTTCTATTGATTATATAGAGTCTTCCATGCTGGGGATTTCCCTCAACTGAATGGTTTCGGAAAGTTTAAGTGATTCTTATGCTTCTGAGAAAGAGGCAAAGGAAAAAAGTAAATCTTTCTATAAGTCATCCTTGAACAGAAAACATTATCTTCTTATGTTTTGAAGAAAAGATGCATAATTTTGGCAGGGAGTTAAATTTTTTGACATGTATATGCTCTTTATTTCCACCCTACCTTTGAAAAAACTTCAGTTCCTACTTGTTCAGCCCAGATATGCCCACTAATTTACTAATGCCCCAATCTTTACACCTCCTTCACTAATGCCCCAATCTTTACACCTTCTTCATGATCACAGTTCTGTGCTTGCAGAGTCACAATGGATTCACACCCAATCCTGAGATAAGAGCAGAGAACTTATTACTGCTTGGAATGATCACCTGGACAACATGTGGGCCTTAACTCATCTAAGCAAGGAACAGAAGATGATACCTGGATTTGTGGAAAAGTGCCAAAACCAACAAACTGGGATAAGTGGCCGGGAAACCAAGTTTGGCAGGAATGAGCAAGAAGCTGAACCAGGAAAATAAGACTAGAGTTTGGTCTGGTTAGGGACAGAATAGCCATTTCTCAGTCCCTGGGGATTGAAAAGGCCTTTGCAAAATTATGATTAAAGAATTCACAGTATTTTTATGTAAAACAGAATCAGGACCAAATTAAAATTGCTCACCTGTCATTATATTTGCCATTATGTGTTGATAATCAGCTGTCATACTTTGACCTCTTTATTGTGAATATACATTAACACGTCTCAAAACACCTCTGATTAGGCAAAATAAATCCAAAGCTGAAATTTTGGTGCAATTGAAAGTTATTGTAGATTTGCCTTGAACTTCAGCTGACTCCACAGAATCTTGATGAGTAGCACATCTCATATTAACCCCTTCTTCAGGGGGTTTGTGCTAAAGGTGTCATCATTATTCCATTAGGTTTCCAGTGGTGTGACAGAATTCATCGCAGCACCAAAAAAAAGTCTGTTCTCTTAAACAATTATCAGCAATCAAGTGGTTTCTGAGAAAATAGGGGTACATAATTCAGTCTCTAAAAACATAAAAAAACATAAAGAGGAGATGAAGGAACAACACCCTGTCACAAAAAAGACTCACTTACAATTAATGCCTTTAAAGAAAGCAAAAAGTTCTCATTAGGCATGTTATTTAATTAAAAAAAACCAAACAGGCACACAGACAAGCAAACACCCATCAAAACCACATCTTCACAAAATCCCCATTGCAATAATCTTCCACTGCAAATAGAAATATTTTTGGTGTTTAAATGCTTCATGATTTAAAATATGAAGCAAGAGTCTTGCAGCACAGCAAAGAACAACTTGCAGCTCTATAAATGCAAATATAGAGATAAAAAAATTTATCCTTTTACTGGAACTACTAGGTGATCCTTCAAGCCCTTGACCAGATTGCAGAAAATAAAAAACAAATAGATATTAGCTAATTTTTTTGTAGAGGTCATCAGCTGAAAAACACCAAAAATTATTAAGTGTTGTACATGGCTTGTCATTTGTCTGCAGCTGCTGAAATACTGGGGTTTCTGTATTGCTTCATTTCATGTTATGGAAAAACCTAAGAATTTAAACCACCATGGTATGCCTACTTCCAACCAAAACAGATAGCTCCAAAGATTGGAAAACCTAATTTTAACAGAAATATGCCAGAAAAACATGTGTTTCGCCTGAGATTCCAGGCCTCTCTGAATTCACTTCAGTGTTTTGGCGGATAAATGTGGATGTCTCAGCCTTCTTCAGTGGTATTTAGTTATCTCTCACTCAATTTGGGTCCCTTAAGGGCAGCCTGAAGCCTGAAACGAGAAATGACGTTTGCTTTCAAGCAATAATTTTATCCAGAACTGGAGGGGGAGAGTTCCATCACAAGCACAGCATTTCTTCCTGCTGCAGGTGGAGTGGGTGTCTGCTGAGTCCAGTGCCACACAGAGCAACAAAGTCAATGATATGTTTATTTTTCACTGCAGACCTGCCTTTAAAAATCCAAACTGCAGTCTTGCAGCTGTACTTAACACAAAGTACTGAGAGCAGAACGAGGATAGTAACCCTCAGTGTTACTAGAGAACACTGATTTCTTAGGGTGAGGCTGTTACCTTCAAGGTACTTGAGCACTACACAGGTGTCAGAGAAGGAGTGACTCAACTACACCAGCCACAGTGGTGGGGCAGGGACAAGAAGTCACCAAAACCAGAGAAAACAAAGTGATGTCTTGAGTAGATCATTTGACAAACCTCCCCAGAAGCTGCACAAATAAAATCTTGTTTCTAGAAGTCTTGCATATTTTATGCGTAATAGATCTTTTCAGATATTTGGCATAGTGGCAATTATTTTAGCTTCTGACTCCTATTGCTCAGGGTGCACTAGTGCTCAGGTTATCCTCTGCATTCATTATCACAGGACACAATATTTTTCCCATGCCTGACTCTGCTTGGAAGAGAGCAGAGTGGGAATCTTCAACTTTGCATATTCTCTTCACTTCTGTGTGATGTGAGCAACTGCTGGTAAGTTTTGCCTTTGGCCAGGGCAACACAGGGCTAAGCAGGACAAAGAATCATGAAGATCCTTTGTTGGACTTCATGCCTATATCATAAAGGAAATAGCAAGGTGGCCATTGCAGAAACAGTGAGAGACCAAGGGCACTCAAAGCTTCCTAGAATCGATGTGATTTGAATCAAGTTTAACAGAAAAAGGCTCTTAAAGCACACAGTTAATGTATCAGTTTTTTTAGAATGACATTAGAGTTCTGATATATTATTAATTAGATGAAATAGGAAAAAAAAGACACAGCAGATACCAATTACTATAACACAGTTTGTAAATAGTCTGACTTCAATTTTGCAAGTATTCTAGCTATAACTATATTAATGCTTTTTTAAATAAATATCAATTTCTTATCAAAGTTAACAGCCTTATCAAACATATTTCATGCATATTGTACAGGTGATGCTAAATGTCCTCTGCACATAAACATAAATTCATTCAATTTTCATTTCAAGTTCTGTCTCATTTTAATAAACGTACATAAACTGTATTTAAAGAGAGTTTATATATGTACGGGTCTATCCAAAAGCTATTTTCAACTACAACTCTGTTCTAATAATTCCCAATTTCTATAAGAAGAATTGTTACATTGCAGGTGCTGGGCTGTTAATTATATTGGACCAAGCACATCAGAAATCAACTCGCATGCCACAGACTTCTCTGGGATAGAGTAGGTGACCTACAAATGGAGTTCCAGTATTTTTAGTGCACTTCAGATAACATGGACTTCTGAGAAATTTGTGGCAAAAGAAGTGGGGGTTTTTGGGTTTTTTGGGGTTTTGGGGGTTTTTTTTGGTTTTTTGGTTTTTTTGGGTTTTTTTTTTTGGCAGCAAGATGAGCAACATATAGCTCTTTAGGGTTCTCAGCAGAAAAAGCACAAGACTAAATCCTGCCAGAGTAGGCAATAAAGAGAAAGGACTGGCTGATGAGTTTTTCTAAAGGAATAGCTTCCATTAATCACCTCTTGAGAAAGCGTGGAGTTATTTGCTTTTCAGAAAGAGATTATAAATGCCACTAACTTGTCTTCTTTTTCTGGTGAGTTTAGACATCCTGTTGGTGTAGGAATATGATGAAGTGAAACATGAGAGAATAGAAAAGAACTCCAGTTGAGCCAAATACACCCTATTACACAGCTTCCAGCATTTCAAGATGACTGTGCTCACTTGGACAGCAGCATATTCCTAATTTTAACATTCTGAATAGGCTAGTCTGGTGTGATGGAATCAGATTGCTGAAAAGAAAATGATGTTTTAAAAGTTTTTAAAGCTTCACAGAAGCTTTACTGAAAAATGGCATTTAATTATAACTATACAAATATTTATATAAACATATTCATTGTGCTTATGCCATAGTAATATAATTGTTAATTTCAAATTTGTATTATCATTCCAAGGCTCAAAATCTGAAAATTGTAATCCACACCACTGTGATTCATTGTAAGTGCTGAATATTAGTAGAACAGTTAGCCTCTGTATGCATATTGCCCACACTTTACACAGTACAATGAACAATGATGTTCATTGGACCTCGGACTACATGGCATTCAAGAGTCAACATTTTTAGTAGTTCTGAGATTACCTCTGCAATTAAACCCCTCTCCACTGAGTGTTTGTGACCAATATCCTTGTCATAAACACAAACAGTCCACACATATAGTTGGATGTTAAAAAGCAGTTTTCATGTTTCTCCAAGTAGAATAAGGAATATCTTCAGGAAGAAATGAGTTTTTAGGCTACTTAAATTCGAGAAATTTTGACCTGAATCCAAATGTGCAGTGCAGCACTTTACTGAGGCAAGTAAAATATCACAGATATATTTGAATTACGTGTAGTAGCCATTCCAATCTGCAGAGATATTACATCCTGGCAAAATAATTCTTGGGGGTATACTAATACTACTATACTGACACTATGGTTGCTACCTCTACCAGGGATAGAAAAGAAAAGGGAGCAACTGGGTGAGGAGTGACTGAGAGCAAATTTTGGAGGTTGTTATTCTAACAAAGCATCATTCAAGAAACAAGCCATCCCCTCTGGCCACGTCTCAAGTGTTTGCTTTGAAACTCTGACAAAAGTCAGAGTCTATGGCTACTGCTTTTATTCTGCTAGGGGAAGGTACTGCCAGAAGACAGGGACCTAATTGTGGGGCCACAGCAGTGCTGGAAAACCTGGGTGTGCAACAGGTGTGGTGCAGAAGTTCTGTATCTCACAGGAAGGCAGAGCCAGAGCGCACAGAGTAGGAGGCTGATTTGCTGATTCCCTAATTTAAAAAAATTAAGAAATGAGATATGATCAGAGATGAAGTTGAAGAAAATCCCAGTAAAGCTCCTTGGCCAGCACTTCCAAAGATAGCTCAACAGGAAAAGCCTTGACTAGCTCATTTGCCTGGAGAGGCTGCACAGAAAATGGTTGGTCTCTTCTCACTTAAAAAATTAGGGAGGCAAATGCTCTAAATAAAAGGAAACACAATCTGGACAGCAAGATCAGGATTTAAGGACTGAAGCACACATCTCATGAATCAGTACCAGCATATAAGCTAGGGCTGTGTAAAATTGCCCATCTGCCCTTTTTCATCAGTATTCACGATCTTTTGCACAGCCTTGGGTCATCTGAGCAACAGGAGTAAATAAAACTTTAAAACTTTAAAAGTTTTCTTGGTGAGTCTAAAGATACACCTCTATTAAAGAGGTGAGGAAGGGTGAAAAATTAATGTAACAAAGCAATTTTTATTTTGTATATAGTCTTGTTTTCAATATCAGTAGGGAAAAAATATAAAAAGGTGTCTGAAGCAAAACTCCCATCAAATTCTAATGGGAGTTGCACATTCAAATTATTGCATAGATTTGACAACACTAGTCAGAGAGTCTCAACTTCACACATCCTGTCACAATTATCTCCCATATTAAATTGCTGTGGCTAAAACACATTAAAAAAAAGACTTTTTCCCTTTCATGCTGGGTCCATTACTTCATCTTTTAAAACTGAGCACCCCTCTATTTCATACCATTTAATTTTCATTCACTCATAATAAATATTCACCTTAGTCATAAAAACAAAAAATCACTCTTTGTCAAAAATAAAATGTTCCATCATCTCTGCCCAGTAACTAGTCTAGGTGTCATTTGGATTGCATTTCTCACCTTTCTAACACATAAATACAAATGGAGAGGGAGAACAAATGGGAATTGAGGAAGGATATAGAATAGCCAAGAAGTTTTGATCACATGACAAATAGCTGAGGTCTTATACAATTTTGGGAAATATACAAAAACATTTTGATAAATCTTATATTGACTGTTTAGTTGGCTTCTTTATTGGTGATCATTGGGGTTTGGGGATTTTTTTTGTATACAGTTTTTGTTTGGGGTTTTTTTCCTTTTTTTTTTTTTTTTTAAGATAACCAAAGAATTTCAATTAATAATTGCTTGTTAATTAGATTGCATGCTATGTTGTGAACAGAGATAGGAAACAAAGGGTATCTGAGAAGGGAATAAAAGATAAAAAAGCTTTTTTTGGAAGCTAAGACACAAAAACTCTCTAAGGACACTACACTGATTAAGGGAAGCCTTACTTATCAGCAGTGATGCACTGTCCTATTGGATCTAAAGAAGGAAAAAGTTACATATCTGGAATAGAAATCAAAACACGTTCATGATTTAAAGACCACTTCTCTTCTAGCCCTATATGTGATCATTCTTGCTAGTATAATTTGGCAATCACCAGCTTTCACATTTCTACAAATTTAATATGAAAAATCTACTGTGAAACATAGGCTCAATTTTGGCATCTCATGACCCATTGTATATATGGAGAAGGAAACTAAAATCATGTCTGTGGTGTCAAAGCTAAATTCTGCACATTGTTCTCATGTGTTTTACTAGAAATACTGCACAAACTTCTATATGTTTCTTTCTGCCTGGTGATCTTTCCTGGTCCATAAAAATCAAACTGCTGATTTCTTCTATTATACATGTAGCAACGAAAGTACAGGTAGGATCTTTCTAAGGTTTGTTGACACCTTCTTATTCATAATGTAGAAAGAGTGACTTTTTTTCACTTATACAGGCTGCAAAGTGTGGAAGTTTGATACAGCTCTGAGAAAATTTGAAATACAGGGCTAGATTAAAAGTATGAGAAATATCTGTAAAACAAAGCTCCAGACACTTATTTTCATTTGTTGACAGAACCAAAGGCAACATTTATGCTATCCAGAAAAACTGAAAAAGTGTTTGAAGAGACCTGTGACAGTTCTTAGATGCAAAATGACAGAATAGCAGACCAAGTGTCTTAGTACCTCATAGCAGGAAGGAAGAAGAAAAATCACTATCCTAACAAACTAAAATATGCTCTGAGAAGGCAAAATTTCCACTCCTATAGCTATCCACAAAGCTTCTTTCCAGGAATAATTTATCATAGTATGATTAAATTTTCAGTATGTGACAAACTTCTCATTGAAGACACTGGAATTAGGACTGGATGCCCTTTGCTATCAAAAATAATGTGTCAGAAATACTACGCACTAGTTCATGTTTATTTGCTTGAAAAAACTATAGAGCAAGTAGTTTGGATGACATGGATTTTAACAGGACTGTACAGCCCTCAGCATAGCTGCAGTCTCTGCATTGTTAACTAAAAGTTGTGAGAATAACTTTGAACTGATCTCTGCAGTACAAGTAGCTCTGTGTGTACTGTGATCATTCACGACATATAAAATCTCACTCTTCAGTAAGTCATATGGCTCTTTTACCAAATAGGGTACTGCGTGATAAAATAAAAGTGGGAGAAGAAAAAAGATGAACCAAAACCTCAACTGACAATATCAACCACAGCCAAATTAAAGAAAAATCTCTTGAAATGCTAAGAGAGGCTGATCTTCATTTAATTCAGTATTTTTTCAATACACGATCACAGGGAAATAGGTAATTTACAGTTATTGTCATGGTACTAAAAGTATACACTAGCTTATCATTTCCAGGAATCCCAAAACACACCAAATTAATATTTTTGTATTAATTTCATGCAGGATATTAATTTCATTGCAGTTGTAACAGTATTCTTGGTTAGCAGGACAGATTTCTACCATTTATGTCATGTCACTGGGAACACAAATTAATTAGAGATTTCCAGTCTCCATGGTGAGCAAAACAGGCTCAGAGCAGTACATTGGAAATAGTATAACATCTTCTGTTTTCTTTTGTTTCTTCTGTCACTGTGAGACCTGAAGTAGACCTGAGGAAACATCTTCATTCTACTCAAGGGAACTGTATTTTTTGTGTGAATGAGAGCAGTGAAAATGCTTATTTTCTCTTTGGGACATAAATTCTCTCTGCCCTGATTCTACAACACTCAGTCTCTGACTCCAGACTGTTCTGTGTGCATTACTATCATGTCAATGTACAAACACATCATCAGAATAATTATGAAATAAGGAGCCAACAAAATGAATTTTGTCATTAGAATTAACGAAATTAATTAATTTCATTAATTAATTAAAATAATTTAAATAAAATTAATGTTATTTTTAATTTTCAAATTCACCACTTGGAAATAATTCCAAATGTTGCTAACTACATATGTTTTATAGTATAAAAGATAAAGAATAAAAAATAAACACTGATCAGTAGTAACAATTTTCAAAACCATTTTGTTACAATTGCCCTAGATAGATTTGTCTTTCTGCCTGAAATGCAGAAATAACAGATAACAAAATAAAATTCATAACAGCTTTACTCCTAGGTAGCCTCTCATCTGGACAAATAGTGTTTGCTTGTATGCATACATCCACACAGTCTTACTAGTTTCTCTGCCAGCATTTTTTTAGTTGTACTGAGACAAAGCAATCAAATAGAGTGTTTCTTTCTGTCCTTTGTGACAGTCATGAAACCCAAAGTGGGAAGATTACATTTTGGGTTAAATATAAGTATTACAAATCAGCTTTGTTGCTCTACTTTCAGTAGCTTTAGTAAAAAATGGAATAACCCCCCAAAAAAGACCCCAAACCAACCACAAACCACAAAAGCAAATCAAACCTAATAAAGACACTTCTAATTTTTATGTGCATTTCTCTGTTTTCAATTTTCTCTTTCAGAAATGTGAAAACACTTTTTTCCTCTAAGCACATTGTCCCTTCAAATGCTAGGTTTTAGGGTATTTTTAGCTTGTATTGTGAAAGGAGCTGAAATTGACACAGCTGGTTTTTCCAGAAAGCAACAGCAATTTAGCATAGCTGTGTGGTGCAAGAAATTGCAAAGCACAAGTGATGCAGCCCCAGGATCAGGTGTGAGCCAGGTGTGCCTGGTGCTGCAGCAGTATCTGGTATCAGCTGCTCCTCTGTCACAAAACAATCCCTGGGGCACAGTCCTTTTCATTTAAAAGGGATGCACTTATGCAAAGAGCTGTGTTTATGATTCATTCTGTCACTTCACTGTTACCTACTTCTTCTACTGCAGTCCTGTTTATTTTTCCTCAAGACTCAGTGACACAGATAAACTGCTCTCTTCTAAAATATTGTATGAATATATCAATTTCATTGCTCTTCTCAGTCTGCTGAAGAGAATTGTTACAAAACTTGACTCAATTTGTGTCATGATCATAGGAGTAAGCATGAATGGCTGGGCTGCACTGCTGAGCTTAGGAAACTGCAAGCTGCCCAGAGCTAGGCAGAAGAGGCTCCAGACACACTAGTAACTGACAGAAAATGAAAGTTGCACTAGTTAAGCATATATTCTCCTGAGGCCTAATCAACACAACAATGCTGACATGCAGACAATGAAATTGAACCCCCCTGAAAAACTGTTCTAGGCTAAGAGAAGTAACTGGCATGGGATAAAGTCTGGCCATGGAACATGAAAAATCGCAGACCAATTTCCTTGGAAAACATTAGGGTAGAGGGCAAGAGGAACAAGAGACCTCAGGAAGGGTATCACAGGTGTGTATCCCAGTGTATGCACACAACTGCATGCAGAGGGGGAACACTCAGGAAGAACTAGAGCTCCACTTGCAGCCACAAAGCTCTGGCTTTGCTGCAATGCAATCCAGTGGGTTGGACTGAACACCGTCTGAAGTCCCCATTAGCCTAACTTGTCCTCAGATCCTACAGTCTTACAGGCTGTGATGCTTTACAAAATAAAGAGTTCTCCCCATTTTCCTGCTGGAGCCACAAAAGGCAGAGAGATGTAACTTTCCTTGGGTATCACAGGAGAACCAAGTTTAAATGAATCTGAAATGCAAAACAGAAGTCTTGGATTGTAGTCAAAAACAATACTCAAACCGCCATTGGTCTTTATTATGGGTTCATATTTGTGCAAGGTCTGATGCAGTGATTAAACTCAGCCCAAATACATCTGAAATCACAAACCACCCAGAAAAACTCACTGTGCTTCCAGCTACAAAACAACTACAAATATGAATCTTGAAATATTGACTGTGTTTCTTATTAGGAAAGTGTTCCTATTAATTCCATTTATCCTGGACTAGACCAAGTTATGACCAAAATAATTTTTCTTATCTGTAGAAGTAACAAAAACAATAATCACAAATTTTGAAATTTTATTTCTCTTAAATTTGCAGCATTACTACTGTAAAAAGTCAAGACTATCAAACTCCACCTTGGAATCATCAAATAGAATCATGGAATTATTAAAGTTGCAAGGGACTTTAAAGACCATCTGGTTTCATCTCCCCTGCTGTGGGCAGGGACATCTTTCAGCAAACCAGATTACTCAATACCCCATTCTACCCGGCCTTGAGCACTTCCAGGCATGAGGCATACAAAACTCTTCTATGCCAGATTTTCTAGTGCCTCACCTCCCTTACAGTAAAGAATTTCTCCTTGATATCTAACCTAAGGTTCACCTCTTTCAGTTTGTGCCCATTAATCCTTGTCCTATCACTAAAATTCCTGATGAAAAACCCCTCTCCAGCTTTTCTTGCAGGCTCCCTGAAGATACTGGAAGGCTGCTATGAGGTCCCCCACACAACCTTCTCTTCTCCAGGCAGTCCCAACTCTCTCAGCCTGTCATGATCAGGGACAGCTTCAGTCATATTATCAGCCTTATGGACTCCTCTGGACTTGCTCCAACATTTCCATATCCTTCTCATATTGGGGGCATCTGAACTGTACATGGTAGTCCTGGGGAGGTTTCATAAAGCAGAGTAAGAGGCAGAATCCCTCTCCTCACCCTGCTGGCCACTCTGCTTCAGATGCAGCCAGGATTTGATTGGTTTTCTGGGCTGTAAGCATACACTGCTGACTTGAGTTTTTTGTCAAGTCTATCTCCACAGGGCTGCTTCCATCATTTCCCCACACAACCTCTAGGTGTACTTGGGATTGCCCAGACCCAGGTGCAGGACCTTGCACTTCCTCTTGTTGTACTTCATGAGCTTGACACTGGCCCAGGTCCCTCTGGATGACACCCCTTCCCTCCACGATGTCGACTGCACCACACAGGTGGCTGTCATCAGCAAATCTTCAGATGGTGCCTTTGATCCCACTGTCAATCTCACTGTCACCTACTCCAAAGTACAATGGCAGGAACAATTTTCAAATAGGCCAATTAGTCCAGTTAACACTGAACTCACTATATTTCGTTTATTCAATAAGAAATCTTAATAAATGCTAAAACTGCTTCAGGTAAGTATAATGATATATCACTTAATATTCTGAAACATTTTGCCTCTGCTCAACTGCACATCCAATTTCAGGAACTTATTATTCTGGGAAATTATAACTAATGGTTCTTCTTAACTTTTTGGGTATCAACATACTGAAAAATACATCATCAAAACATTAAAGCAAGGAAAAAATTCAAACAGAATTTTGGAGTTGTATCAGTTTTACATAAATTTAGAAAGGACTTGAAACTGCAGGGTGCTTTTCTCCCTCAAGAGTGTAAACTGGGATTTTTAGCACCCCAGCTAAGTGTGGTTATTTTACATCATTGATGCAGATACATGGGACAACAGGCAAAGTGTCACAAGTGCCAACACTCAATGCAACACGTGCAGTTTGCCTAACAAATGTTCAAGCTGCCTCTGAAAGTCTGAAAGAAATTATTTAATTGCCTAAAAATATCACCAACTGAAGGCTACTTTATAAACTTGAGTTATGTTAAGCGTCTTTCAAGCTTAACAGCACAGAGTAAATGATCTTCATGATAAAGCTTTAAACCTTGACTATTCATCAATTTCAAGTATCAGGATATTACTTTTGTGGACAGGTAATTTTCTTCACAGTGAGGAAATCTCTTGCTTGCATTACCTACCTGTATATTAGGAAAAATGAGAGTTTCTTTTGCCTCAGTTTGAGAAACCTTCCTGGAGGATTTCTAATCCATCCCCTCACCCCCAGGGTGATGACTAAAAACTTCTGTAAAGAGGGGATTTGATTACTAATTCTTCAGGAATATTAGGAAGCAGCTCTGTGTTCCTCCTCTACGGGCAGCTAGTCAAGATTTTGTTTTCCTTTCCAAGCAATGGGGAAGGGACAGAGGCAAACAAATAGCACATTAAAAGGAGAAGACCAGAATTATTCACTGTCAGGATTCAGGGAGCCTCTTCAATTACCAGAACAAAAACTGTAGTCAACTGATAAAGACCTAATGTCTTGCAGGAACTCGGATCACAGAGCAGAAACAAATTTTTACAATGTTGTTTCTGTCACCTATCCTAACAAAGGAAAGGGTAATCATCAAAATAGCAGGATAAGGAGACAAGTATTGACTAGATCCAGGAGACAAGGAGATAAATTACTGTTCCTATATAGTAGACGCAGCAATGGCAGGAAGATGGCAGTAAAATCATCCCCCAAGAGGATGTCTCTAGTGCTCACTGAGCCAGTAGCTCAATGTCACCTCTAACATTAATAACTTTAATGAACAATTTTGAGACTGACTTGAGTTGGAAAGGGCAAGGAAGATGTTTGAAGCATAGGATATGGGATACAGCAATGAGAGCAATGAAAGCTCTGGCCAAACAAATCTCCCCATCACAGACAGAGGATACTAATCCCAAGTGTTTCTAATTCAAGTTGTTGCAAACCCTCTCACTTTTTAAAATGGTGATAGGGAAGAAATGCTGAGTCGACCAAGGAAGAGATTATGTTCCCTGGGCTTTTTTTTGTTAGATATAGTAAAAATTAATAAATAGAGACATGAACTGGTAAGCATAAATGAGGGAGTAAAAAAAAAACCCCAAACAACCAAACCTCAGCACCAGAATTGATCACTGGGTAAAAACTACAGGCTGAAATTTCATATGGTAATCTCACATTTCAGCCAGATGCTGGAAGAAAGCACCATTTTTCACAAACCTTGCACCTTGAGGGAGAACTCAGTCTGTGATCAGGAAAACTGCTCTCAATAACTTGGAAGCCCAGATAATTTTATCACACCACAAAATTCACCACATTACCAGATCATTCAGAAGCAAATGTTATGGAAGGCAGTTTATGGGGACCAGGGAATTCCTGAACAAGCAGTGCTATCAAATACCATCCTCTGCCCCAAATTGAATTTTTGGGTCAGACTACCAAAGAGAGTAGTACTAAAGAGTACTGCTCTCATGAAAATATATTACCTAGGGGATAATACTTTCCCTTACTGTATTATTGTTATGTGTGCATATGGAAAAGTACACCACAGTTATGTCATGATACAAAAATGAGTGAAAATTACTAAGAGCAAGCAGCGTGTGGCACTGATGTTTGTGGGAGCAGTTAATAAGGTGTGATAGACACAGCTTACACACTATGTCAGTGGTTTCATACCAAACCAGGTCAATGAGACCTAAAATCACTGCTGATAGTCATCAGATCTTGAGTCATTATGACCCAAGTCAGTAACTGCCAAATCAACAACAGGCAGATGTTTTTAGCTTAAATAAAAGAAAAACATCACCACAATGGATGTGTCTCACCTTGAGCTGAAGTTAAGCTGGCAAGAAAGCTGAAGCAGATCAAGAAACATCACAACAGGAATGGTGAGGGAAGGGCTCATCTGTGAAGTGCTTGAAGGTTTGTCATCCCTGAAAATAAGATTTCTGATCTGAGTTTTTCATAACTCAAGTCAGATTCTCACAAATTGTAAGGTAAACAAGAATATTTTACAATCTTTTGTGAAAGGTATCACTTGAGAGACTTCTCATTTGACCAGTGGGATTGGAGAGGTGGATTCTTTGATATCAATCACTCGTCAGTGTCCTGGAAATTATAAAAAGCTGATGTTTCAATAAAACTTCTTTTGTGCTTTGGACACCTGTGGTATGTGTGTGTTTCCTTTGTGTCCTATAGTGACACTGGTTACTTTTGGTTTGTAGAGTAGTGTGAAGAAGCAGACATTGGGGATGTGAGCTGAGAAGGATCTAACCCTACCTCTGTAGATGGCATACTGAGATTTTGAGGCCTATTTAATTTCTGTAGAAAGGCGATAACTTAATGTGTGTGCTCTAGAGGAGTCTACAATCTTTATGTAAAACAGAGCATGATGGAATGTTTGATGCAGGAATTTACAAATTAATCCTGTGATTGATTTCATCATTGCCCAGTGTGTACTGTCTTAATCAGAGTTTATTTAGCTTCAATTTCTCTCAATTACTGCTATAGTTGTGATACAGTGAGAAGCCCTTATTAAGTTTCTATTCCCCATCTAAACACTAAATTAAAAGACTGACCAAGACATTCATTCATCTTCTCTTCCACAATCTAAATGTATTGACAATATTTTTTTCCCTATAAAAGTGGTGATACCTAATTCTATAATCAATAACACCTCACTGCTGAGGCTTCAGCAAATCACATTTACTTGCTGCTGTTTTAAACTTTGGCCACCAGGCCTCAATGTTATGATGCAGTGGCTGTCACATCACAGCCAAATGCTCAGGAGCTGAAGCTGTGTTTACTGGGCAACCTCGTGCTCATTCACAAGTGTACAATGACAGAACTAATCCCTGCATCCAAACCACAGCGAGACTGAAGATGATCACAACTCCTCCACACTCACATCCCTAGAATTACATAGAGGTAGGGGTTGATATTTATTTGGAGACATTCTGATTTTAATGTGATAAACCTAATTTCTCTAGAATATCCTTAAAAATTTGTCTGCATACACACACACGTGCACACACACACACACACACACACACACACACAAACATTCATGTGGTTATCTACCAAAAATACCATTTATATTTCCAAGAGGCAAGCAGGCAATCCCACAGTTCAGGGTAGACAAACATTTCAGTGTGAGCTCATCCAACTTATAGAAAAGGGCAGCACTCACATAACATCTTGGGATTTTGGGTTTTTTTAATCAGTTAGAGAGGAAGGAATCCACAAATAACATAAATCAAGCAAGACGTCCACATCTTTACCGACACTTTTTTTCAGGTGACACTGGAGCTTTCAGGAGTCTTGTAAGTTGGGTCTTCACAGTATTCAAGGGTTCTTGAATCCTAAAGAAATTGTTGTGTCAAATAGGCATTTTCTCAATACACATTGTAACTGAATTCACAAAAGCTAAACAAGTCAGAGAGAAGTTTCTCCTTTTATGAAGTGTTATTCCCTGACCTAAATCAGTGTTTGTCTTTGAAACATTTTATGTTACTCCCTATTTATTGGATTGATTGCTACTATGGCAACCACCCATCCTGCTCTACAGACATAGGTTTTATTCCTTGATACACTTATGGTCTCTCACCAAATACACTTTGTACAAGTTCAAAATTGGAAAATATCTGGGAAATTAATTTGCTTTGACACTGCTGTTATCTAGGATGTAGAATATTGCAAAGATAAAATAAGACTGAAAGCAAAGTTTGTATTAATCCCACTAACAGCATGCTCAAGGAGCAGTACAGGGAACCAAGCTCCCCACATTAATTTTTTCTTATCAAGGTGTAGTAAAATATCAGCTCAATGTCAAACCTGAGACATGTCTCAGAAACCTTAGGAAAGATACTCCTGTGGTTATAAGAAAATCCTCGGCAGTCCATCTCAGATGGAAGAAGAGAAAAGGGGATGGAAATAATCTGTCTTGGTGGCTGCTGCTGCTGGATCACACAGCTATCTATGTAAAAGATTGGTGATACAGCCCCTTCTGGGAATTAAAAGCATTAAATGTTTCCCAGTCTTGGAAACATTTAATGCTGTTAATGAAGGTCAAATGATAGAGGTTTGTGGGTTTCTGGCAAAGAGCTATCAACGTTCATATCATTACAACTAAACGGCAGATGTCTGGTGGGAATAGGCCATCCATGAAAACAAGTCTTTCAGATACTCCCTCGACAGGACATTTTCTTTCATCCCACAAATTTCGATAGCTCTCTGCATGACTGATACAAATGCATATCACAGGAGACATAGAGCTCTCCTACATCACTTTTATAAGAAGTCCCTTTCTTTCCTCACTGTTTTATGGTTTAGACAGGTAGTCAGAATTTTATTGGCAGAGACAAAAAAAAACCTGTGGAATGTTAATGGGAATGAAACAAAAAGGGATGCCTGGATATTATATTTTAGGCAATACAGATTTTAAATAAAGAAGAACATAGTTTGTATTATTAAGGCTCCATCAGCCTTTTAATGAGGAAAGAGATACTTTTGTTTCTATTAAGCTATCGAAGCTCATATACGAATCCCCTGAGACTACCATTTTGTATTTATATTTACAGAGATTTTCTACAAAGGTTATGCTATGAAAATACACTATTTTCATCCTATTCTCAACCACTCCAAAGAGTCACGGCTTTCATGGGCATAAAATTGACAAAAGAATACTTTTCTGAGCAAACTTTACATAAATGTGTCTTTTCCTGGGATGCAAAAAAGCCACACACAAAACAAAAATATCCCAGAACCTCTAAACAGAGTAGATTGAAACCCCTCTAATACACATAAGGAACAACCCTTGGGGAAACATCTCAACCAAACTTGTAACAGAATATTTTGTAAAGCCTTCCTCAGTGAAAATATGAGGATGTACTGATACTTGTACAGTAGTTTTGTCATGGAAGAAAACAAGAGGAGCTAAGAAAGTCAAAGCTGACAGTCTCAGAGGCTGAGGGTCCCCAGTGAAAATCTAGGTGCACCTTTATTGATAGATGTCCAAAAAGAGGCTAAAACTCATGTTTTTCCTTTCTCCCTGCCACCCCAATATCACACAGCTTAAAAAAGCAAAGAAACATATAGACAGGGAGGGAGGAAGAATGGAAATAAGTCACTGTGTTCCTGATCTTCCCCCTTTCCAATGAAGAATCAGCATTCTCTGGACCAACTGCCAAATGGACACTTGCCAGTGTATCAGTGAAAGAAGAGGACTCTGAGTGGATTTATTGCAGGAATTTACCCTCTTCCAAAGTGGGAGGAAAACTAGTTACATAGTGTTCTGCATTACACGGGTTTCTTCAAATCCAGAAAAGAATTGCTAACAGACCAAGTGCTGACAAATACATGAACCTGGGAGCCTGGTTTGACTTATTTAATTGTCAACAATTCATTCATCTTAACAATGTTAGACTTATTTGTTTTTCTGTTGCATTCATATGAAAACTCCTGCCTGTTCTATCTGAAGTAGCAGCAGCAAAAAAGTGGTCCAGGTAGAACATCTGCCAGTGACCAGTTACCAGTTCACCTTGCACCACATGTGACTATTCAATTTTCCTTTCACTCCAAAATACCTACTAAAAAGGATTTTTTATTCATCGAAGAAAACAATATACAATGCAAAACCCAGATGCCTGAGCAAGACATGGCTTTTCAGACCAATAAGGTAAGGGTCATGCTGAATTGTTAGATGCAGAGAAACATGGCAAAACAAAGAAAGAGGAAGTGTATGTATGAGAGGAGCGAGAGCTGTGAACAACCACCTGGACAGGATGAGGTGAGAGAAAAGGAGAAGTAATAAATCTCACATAGAGGGAGCCAGCACAAATAGGTAACAGGTAAAGGTGACAGCAGACACTTCAGTTTAAAGGGGTTTAAAGAGGTCTCAAGGGTGGATGGAGTGAAGGAGGTAGGTATCAGTAACTGAGATGAAAAATCTATAGAATGAAAATATTTACACTGTGATTAGAAAATACAAAGGAAATTGTGGTGAGACAAAAATTCAGTACATAGGCTCACCAATGATGGGTCTTCATCACAGCAATAGAGCAAAATATAAACTATAATCTACGCTGGGGTATGCAATGGCAAATCTATAGCAATGGACTCTGCTATGGTGTCATCCAAAAGTTGCTAAGCTGACTATAGGAGTCCCTTAAAGATTTCACCACAGCTTCTTTTCCAGGCTAGGTGACATACTTCTAAGGCATTTATCTACTTTTTGATAGAAGAAGAAGACCCAGCTGTGAGTTAAAATGTGCCCTTTTGCATGTCTGTTAGCAGGTTCAGGTAGATGCACTTCTCAGCCAATTGAGAATATAAAAGCAATGAATGGGAAGTATATTCTGAAAAAACACTTGGTAGATTTGGACAATCGCACTATAACTAGAATTTACATCAAGGCAGGGATAGCCTTATTCACAATATAGCCATTTTATTTGTCATTGCTGTGATGCTCTGCACTCATATAAGTTTTATTTTACTTTCTTTTTCTTTTTCTTTTTCTTTTTCTTTTTCTTTTTCTTTTTCTTTTTCTTTTTCTTTGTATTTCTTTTTCTTTTATCTTTTTTCTTTTTCTCTGTTTTGTTTTGATTTTTGTTTTGTTTTGTTTTGTTTTTTAGCCTGTCCTAAAATCTCATACAAAATTTACAGACACTTTTCCTGGGACATTCATATATACATTGTACATATTAATATGTCACATGCATTACATGTTATATGAACTTACACTCATCCAGGACAGGTTATGGACAGGCATTAAGTATTAGGGTTATAACTGTAAAGTAATTCAAATTATCAAAGTACAAAGCTTTATTACTTGCTGCCAAATAGCTTATAAGCTACAAAAGTAAACCAACAAAAGAAACTAGCCAACCAACCATTGTAATCAAGTTCATCCAGATGATGTAGCAAAAGGAAAAGTATTCAGCACCAAACTATGTCTAGAAAACTCTTATATATATTATTTAGTATGCCTGCAGGTAGAACATGTTCAGGGCTTGATGAAAAATAGATCTATGCACTTCAAAATACTTCACTATTTTGTCAAATCTAGTGATTCTGCCATTCTAGCCAAGATTGCAAGAGATTAATTTTCTCAGTCTATATACTGCATTGCTATCCAGTGTAGCCACTTGACCTTGAAGGAGCTTTGGCAGCACTTCTCAGGCATATCAACCGATACACAGGTCAACAATTCACCTTCCAAGATCTGCATGTCTGTGTGTGTATATGTGCACATCTGTTTTCATTCTGATTATCACTTGAGAAGTGTTGACTCTCAGTGCTTCTGTACTGCAGCATTATTTGACGTAACTACAAAAATATTTTTGCATGATCTCTGTTGTGCCTGAGCAGCCATCTAACACAGAGGAATTCAAATGCACTAACTCTGTAAAACAGTCATATTTCTGAACTAACATGCCTGTAACTGCAATTGCACCCTAATGAGTCATATATGTATCATTTCGTTGCACACTCAAGCCCAGAATAAATGTGACAAGAGTGAATTAGTGAGTGGCAAAGAATACCTTGGCTACCACAGTGCACGGGACTTGAACACCTGAGGCAGACAGATGGCATGCTGCCCTGTGCTAGCTCACTAGTTTTACTCCTTCACCACTTGTGCACATTTTGCTGTCTGTATAAAAGGAAAAATTAGGCTAGAAGTATACTTTGCACATACTTCACACATGAAACTCTAGATTAATGAGCCTTTCATATGTATAGTAGCCTTTATTGCAATGGAAACATTAACTTCAGCTTTTAAACACTTCAGAGCTGACACAAATTCACAAAAAAATAGCCATGTAAAACTCACACCCATGTTGGGTAGCCTTTCTGCCATATCATATTTCATCTCTGATATGGGTGGGAATTCTGTACTTTGAAGAGAAAACATTTATTTTTTGTTGATTAAAATATTTACTAGTCAATCCCCAGTGCCAACTCTGCGCACACTGCAAGGAATTCTGAGCTTAATTCTTCAATTGCAGATTTTATGAAAATCCTTCAGAAGCAGGGGGCAGCAGAAGGTCATTGAAGAAAAATTTTAGGAAAGAAACATTACCCAGAGAGGTGGAGAGAAGGTATGAATGGCTTTCTGGTTTTGTGGGTGGACGCTTACCTATATCAACACTGCTTCAGAATGAATCTTGCATGGGCATTGCATGAACATTTGACAGGACACAAGACATGTAAATAATTCATTTTTTCTAGGTCTAGATTCATAAAACCAAGGAAAGCAGCTTGCAGATTCAGTAAGAAAACTCAATAGCCTGGCTACACTACAATATGCCACAGTTCCATCCTCTGACATTTTTTTTTCTATTGCAAAAGCAAAGTAGGGGAAGTCCCAAATGACTTTCAGAATTGTCGATAAACTTTACAAAAGATACCACTATTATCAGCTGGTACTTTTCTTATCTTTTTCCATCTCAGCAATATTCTTGAAGATGTCATCTATCTCTCTCCTAAAACAGGTACTCTCCAGCAAATTGATAGGGAATACATATGTCCAACCCACTCAGCATGAAGTATAACCACATACAAAGGACAGAACAATTTATTTGTAAATTTCTGTGCATATTATTTTCTCAGTAATGTACTATTTGAAAATTAGGTATACAAAAATGTCCCCAAAAAATAGAAGACCTTAAGCTTCATTTGACATTTACTTCCTTCTGAACTTTTGTTGAATTTCTGCTTCAACCAGAGATTGTTTCTATAAGATCATCTTACTGGCTTTGTTTCATGACACATCATGTTCTTGGTGGCCAGAGACCAAACTATCTTTCAGTTAGGATGTCATACATCTAATGCAGCTTCAGTGAGCACTATGAGATTCATCTGATATATACAAAGTACTGAAATGGAATTCAGCTCCCAGATCACAAGTAAAAAAGCAAAAAGTTTGTGAAATTTCTATTAACAAGTGAACTTGAAGACTCTTTCCCTATCAAAGACAGTGTATGGAAACAAATAGTTCTATAACACATGGATTTGGCAAAAAGAAAGGAAAAACATTGGCATTTACAGAAGGCAGCTGGAAATTCTTTGTTATGGGTTTCTGATGACTTCCTTCATACATCAATTATGTCTTGGAAATGGACAAATACTAGCTTATGAGACATGTTCTGCATTGTCAGAGTTGCTCTTCAGTCCACCGAAACACTGCCCTGCTGTATCCTGTACCTGGGAGCCACTGTTTTAAGACAGTGTGACACAATGTCCTGAAGGAGGAGGGCAGAGCGTTTTAATTGTGGGACAAGATAGGTAAGGTGGGTTTGTAACAAACAGTGGCAAATTGGTAGAGAAGGTGAAACTGGAACCTGTAAATTGCATACCTAATTCTTTAAGTTTAGCTGGGTTGGTTTAGCTCATAAACATAAGATAGCTCAGTGGAACAAATTTCCCAGGCCAAGTCATCTGAAAGTGATTAGAAATCTATATTATAAAATCCAGCAGAAAACTGATAGACTAATTATTAGGAATGGAAACTTCAAAATAATTTTTCAGATTAAAACACAGATGATTGCCTGAACTTTTTTTTTTTTTTCCGGAGAATAACCTGTTTGACTTACTCTAGATCTTGCACCATGAGAACATGGGACAACACAAAACTACTACTTTTGTTTGCCTATTCCCATTCTCACATTTTTTACTGCTGTATCTATTCCAAAGAACCAATTATTTTCTTCAAAACATAGATTATCAAGCTTGAAAGAAGTATTAAAATATACACAGAATCCATTAGGTTTCCATATATGGCATACTACTTTAGTTTTGAGGGCCTCACATTAAAAAATGTCTTTTGTGATAACATCATTATTTTGCAAAGGTTTACTTCAGGAATACTGCTTGCATCTCAGAGCACCTTTCACACTTTTCATCCTCCCATATCCTATTAATATGATAATTATTCCAAACACGGAGTATGCAAGTAGAAGCTTTTATTTGCTGAAGTATATGATATAAAATATAGATAAGTACGCATGTAGACAAAGTCTAAATAAATATATCTTTAAATTACCTAAAATTCTTTACACGTGGAAGAACCTAGCAGAAGGCATAACACTCTGGTTTTCCATTAAGCAAAGAAATACTTATTCAAAGTGACAGATATAATTATTCAGCTGCTTTTCATAAACTTAATGCCTTTCCATTGTGTGTTTACCTCCAGTATTTTACAGCAGATACCTGGCATCTTTCTGTTACAAATGAGGACTATTTTAGTGCTGAGTAGAAAAAGAGAATTGTAAGCCAAGCTATTTTTTCCTGTTCCTTTTGGTGTTAAAAATATGATTATTTTAAATCTATGTAATTGGTTGAAGGCAGTAGGAGTCACCAAGTCAATCAAAGAAAAATCACAACAGAGTTTTCTAGCTAATCAGTCAGTCTTTGTCCCACAGTTTTTATGCACATCTAACTAAAACAGCAGACTGCAAGCAGTGCAGGAATAAGGTACAGGACTTTAAAGCTGTACTTCAGGCACCAATGCAGTCTGCTGCCTCTGCGAGGTGCAGCGACCTGGCTCCGGAACGGCACGGCAGCCACCTCAGGCTGCTCGGACCAAGAGCTCACAGACACCAATGTGGTGGATGGCAAATGGCGTTTATTCTGGAGTTATACAGCATTATATATTTTGCAGTTTTTGTCATCATTTCTGTCTGCTTACGTAATGAACTTTATACTATTGGCTAACTTAGCATGACTAATGGTTACACTTGCGGGAGGGATGACCCTGTCTTTCTGTATAGCGCGATATCTTCTGATCGCCTGACCCTGTCTTCCACAGCAGTCCTTGTCTTGTATGTGCCAAAGTTTGGTGTCTAATCATAAACATTACACTGGTTCCAAAATCAAATACTACTTATTTGGACACTTTTATGCATAATGTATCATAAATTAAAAGGACACTAAAGGGTTACATTTAGATAAAGCAAGCAATGTATGATACTAGGTCCATGCAAAGACATTAAGAGGACAACAGCTATCCCAATTGGTATCTAATGCCTCACAAAACTACAATCTAACAGAAAAGTAGTGCATGACTAGCACAGCCAGACTGCTTGTCTTGGATTTTTTAGGACTTCCTAAGAGAGATCAGGAGTATGCAGTGGGATAAATCTTGGTGTGCTACAGCAAGATAAAATGTACACAAGAATCAAACTTTTCTACTGTTCAGACAGGTATTACAGAACATATATTTGCAAAAGTGAATAATCAGAATTTAATAATCAGAACTAATAATCAGAATTTACAGTTTTCTCCCTGGAGCCAAACACACACTTGCTGTGTTCATCTTCAAATACAAACAGTTCATGTTGTTACTGAAGTGAAGACACCAATGTTCAGTACCACCTCATCTCACTCCATGGCCATTATATTATGCATCCAGAGGAAAAAAATATTCGTATGTAGAATTTTCTCCACTCACAAGAAAAAAGGACCCATTCTTTCTCACATGGTGTGTAAGACATCCCTATTGAAAACACTCAATTCAGTTGTGCATAGCAGTAAGAGAGAAGCATCACAAACAGACACCACTGTAAGGGTGCAGAATCTGTGTCTACAAATACAGGTATGCCTTAGTCAAGCCTGGGAAGCAAAGAAATATTTAAGTTTGCATATCTTTAGAACATCTACCTACCTAGATGCATACAATAGGATTTCTGTTCTCTACTGTTAAACAAGCCAATAATCAAGTTGCTATAACATCAGAAGCCAGGGGAGTTTTAATTAGTTTTAAGTACTAAGAATATTCTTTACATGCCTACAGTCTAGAATAAGAAAGGTTTTTAATAATCCTTTAGCTTGCAGCACATAGACTCAGGTTTTCCATTTATTACCTATTATTTGCACAACACTGGCAAAGAGTTGGGAAAAAGAAGGAAAATAAATAAGGAAAATAAATAAGGATCACAGAGACTGTGGTAGCAAGTGAAACGATAACCTTTTCATCAAAGAAAAATAAAATCAAAAGAATTGGGTGGATAACAAGATTTAGAGACTTTAATACACAGTGTTTATTTAGGTCCAGGAAATTAATGAATCTTTGCTACTTTAAATGGTGCTGCAAACTAACTTTTCTTCAATAAGGAGTTCTAGGTCCAAAGATTATATTTGAAGTGAGACTTTTCATTGTCTTTTCTTTTTGTAGTAAAAGAAAGCCATGAGTACTGTTTGGGTGAAATAAGGATGCAAGTTAAAATTACAGAATGTGATTGACTTATTATGTTTATCAAACACACTTCAAAAATGTTTCAAACAAAATAATTCTGTAAATAAATAGAATCTCCAGATAATTTCCCATGTTATATGATTTGTATTTACATAAAATGTGTTTATTGTTGCTAAGTTGCAAGCAAATAAATCAACTACAAAGGTATTTTTTTTGTGCCAATGGATGGATGAATGTACTTCTTGAATCTCCTTTCATTTGCAAAAATGGGGCAACAAGCACAAGTGAGATGTGCATTATGTCAAATATAGTCCTGAAATTCCAAAACACCTTAGGTAAAATACTTCAATAGCATAGAAATCTCAAGTTTTCTATGTAGCAGCATTAAGGTGATGCGTGAGTAGGAGGAACAAAAAAAAGTACACAACAAAAGAAAAGATGACACCGACCAGTCCAATAATTTGCACTCCAGTGTCTTTCCTGGAAAATTTGTCTGTACAACATTCCTGTCTCTTTTTATTTGGTTATCACAAACGTTCTCAAAGTTGCCTTTAATAGCATTCATCTTTGTTGATCAATTCATTCCTCATCAGCACAATTCTGCAGATTTAAGAGCTCTAAATTACAGCATTTCTCCATTCTGTGGAACCAGGAATAACAGGGAATGGCAACTGTGCAGCTGAAAGTGTTTTCCACAACAGGGTCCCTGTGCTCATTGAACTCTGGCATTTGGCCACTCACTAGCCTTTTTGACCACAGTATTTTGTTCAGTAAGGTCATCAGAGGGAAATGACAGTAGTAGGCCATAACAGTTTCTAATTTTCTAACATGTTTCCAGCTTTCCCCTACTAGGAAAAAGGTGTCTGCCAATTTCTGCATAGGCACTTTAGTTTGGTTTGATTTTTTTGCATCCTCAACAAGCACTTGTAGCATTCTCAGTGTCACTGTTCATTTCAGAACAACATGTAACCTTACTGCCTTGCAGTCTTAATGCATCTGATGACATGTTTTGTTCAACACGTTTTGCAGTAATGTCCATGAATCACGCTGGTGCTTTCCAAAGAAAACTTCTGCTGGCACCAACACAAGTACTCTCATATATCAATCATGCATACCATAATATATCAAGTAGAGGCTAGAAATGGACAAAAGTTATCAAGACAGTATTCACTGTTTTCTGCTCCATGTTCCTAAGACAGGTGACCTCCACAAGTGTGATTGCTCACAAATGTACATTTTCTATGGCACCTAACAGAATCTCAGATGACAATTCAAGGGTACATCTCCATTTAGCAGAGATTTATATCCTATTAATGAATTTGGAAACATATGTAGAAAAGGGTTTCATCTTTCTCTTTTGTGCAACCAAAGCCTTGTTGACATCCCTTTCTTCTTCACCTATGATGCTGAAAGCAATTAGACGAACACACACCACTTTCAGCCTTTTCCTACAAACTTCCTGCTGTGGAAGTTTGGCATTTACAACTCTCCACTATAGCCAGCTTTCTTGTCCTTGGAAGGAGGTCTTTCCTGTTGGTGCCACGTGTCACACTTTCAGACATTCTGATCATCTACACTCTTTGAAAGAATAAGCTCACCTCAGCGAACCAATTAACTACTGTACCTACAAATAAATCCCAAATCAGTTCTAATACCAGCATTTTCAACAGCAATTTTATTTACTACTTCAACTTAAACATAAATTTAGCTTCCAGATCATAACACAGTCCTCATCTACTATAACACTGTCCATTACTCCAATTTTACATTAGCTTGTAATGATATTTCTTATTCCGGCAAAATCCTGCAAAACTTACATAATCCTTTTAAAATTTCTTGTGTATTTCATGAAACATTCCTGTCTTCTTCACTAAACAGGTTTTGAAGCCTTGAAGAAGCCTGCCCAGGAAACTGGTTGAGACATCACCCTGGGAGATACATTAAAGACCTGTAGAGATGGTGTTTTAGGAACACAGATTAGTGGTGGTCTTGGGAACTCTAGGCAGAGGTTGGACTTGATGATCTGAATGGTCTTTTCCCACCTAAATGATCCTATTATTCTGTCAGTCTAAGTTGTCTTAGGAACTAACCTCCCCTTCTACACAGAAAGGGCAACTCTTCATCTTTCATGAGCTTTAGTCATGAGAAACAAGTAAGCTTTAGACCTTCAAGTTTCAAAAAACTCATGACCTATCTTCTACCACAGCAGTCTCCTCTGGTCCAGGAAACATCTGAATCTGCCAAAAAAGCATTCCAAAAACATATCCCAGGCAACATGTATTTTAAAGGGCTATAGGGAATGCTAAATTTATGTTCTCATTTACTTATCTACCTGAAGGGAGCCTACAAGAAAGGTGGAGAAAATTTTACAGGAGCATATAGTGACAGGACAAAGGGAAATGGCTTCAAACTGAAAGAGAATAGGTATAGGTAAGAAGTTAAGAAAAAAATTTTGACAGTGGGGATGGCGAGGCACTGGAACAGATTGTGCAGGGAATTTGTCAATGTTGCATCCCTGGAAGCATTTAAATCCAGGTTGGATGGAGCTCTGAGCAACCTTTTATAGTGAAAGATGTCCCTGCCCATAGCAAAGGGTTTGGAGCTAGATGATCTTTAAGGTTCCTTTCAACACAGGCCATCCTATAATTCTATGTTTCTATGATTTTTGGCTCTGGTTACATACTTCTTCCAGTCCCAAGTTCAAAGACTGTGGATAAGCTGACACACCATAAAGCTCCTCTGTATTCATTGATATGACTGGTGGCAAAATAGAGATAGCAGATGTTATTCAGCTTTTCATACCTTATCTTATTTTGGGATGTATGAAATAATCTTATTAACTAGAAATCTAACCTTGATATCCTAAAATTGTCCTAGAATAGTCTTGCAAGACGTATGTAACAACTTAGAATTGTATCACAATATTGTGAACATGAAATTTTGGAGTTTTTTCCCATTCTTAATTGGAGGTTTTGGTTGTTTGACAGAATCACTACTGAAGAACTGAAAAATTGCCTTAGATCATGACAATAGTTTTGTTGAAAAGCTAGGACACTGAGCACATCTATAGAGAATCTATATATCAGGTTTATTGATAGTGCATCTTGTCTGAATTCCTAGACCACTAGCACTAATACTGTCAATGTATCAAGCATATGACTGACCAAAATAATCACAGGGAACATTTTGCACAGAAAGCCCCATTTCCCTTGCATTACACTCTGACAGAAAAGCTTTTTAAATAATCTAAATACTACAAATTATAGCAATATCAAGACACTAGCATTCCATATGCTTCTCCAAACTAGCTTTAAAGTCTTAAAAAGAAACTCACCCTTCTTCTTTCTGCTCATTTTACAAAACGAGCCGCTTTAGGTAACTGGCAGTTGTAAAGAAATGTTCACTAAATTAACTGAATTTTCAAGGAATGGCATACATAGGATTTCAACTTATTTTAGACTGCTAACACCATTTGAAAAATCCTATTTGCTTGAAAGTCTTCTTAGTAAAAGTTTCCCATCAAAGAGCCATCAGGAGCAAACACAGCATAGCAGGTCAGGTGAAAAACTGCATATTTAAAGCTGTAGTGGTAATTCCAAAAACTGTGTTTCCTGTCACATGACAGATGGAGCCTTTTCTAACTCTAAATCACGGTGTGTGGGTGGAGGTACATAACCAAGATCAGATTCTTGACAATTCACACATTTACTGCAACATCTTGCTACCATCACTGTTAAGAGAGCATTTTTCCATTTATCTTTTCTCCTGTTCAGTAGCTGGTCACAGCAGTATCCATTTCCCTAATCTGATCAGCTCAATAGTGTCTAAAAGTTTCTGCTCTTACAGCTGCCAATTTACATCAGGCCTTGGACCGCAATAAAACAACAATTAGCAGAATGAAGGTGGTTATAGATGTCTGGAAGCACTAGAGACAAGAGGAAACGAAACAGCAGATGCTGTAAATTCTGGACTTCCTGAGAGCATCCCTGAGCCTCTTTGTGTGGCCTCTGCCCTACGCAGGAACACCACATTCAGCTCTGCCGCCTGGTTTGATTGGGTGCATGAAGGATTTAACACTGCAAACTGAACAAGCCCTTCTCACACAAGACAGAATCCTGTTCTTTTTATTCACAAGTGTGGTTTTTTGCTTGTTTTTTCCTTCTTCTTTCTTTTTCTTTTTTTTTTTTTTTAGTCTATTCTTATTGGTGTAAGCAATAGAAAATCCTGTACTAGTCATACACCAGTTTGAAGGCAAAAATAGCACCTTGAACTTTCCTTTGATAAACTCAGTTGGTTGGCTTCCACTTTACTACTAAAGCATTTTTGTCATTCAAAACAGACTTTTATTAATGTGACATGTAAAGCAGTACAAGCCAGATATATAACACTCCCAGACAAGAAAAATCTACCTGAATAAGCATAACAGCTTATTTTTACTGTGGTGGATGTTTAATTTGGGTTTGGTTTTTGGTGTTTGATTTTTGTTTGTTTGGGTTTTTGTTTTGTTTTGTTTTGTTTTCATTTATACATTGAACATCATAATACAGCTCAGAACAACTGGATTGAAACAGGATGATAAACCCCATGTAATTAGATATATCTAGGTTTTTCCATTTTTAATTGTCTGAGGAGAATTATGTGCTAAAGTGAAAGCTACTTTTCAGTATGTTTGTGTTTTGGATATTAGCTTATAAAGATTACACATCTGGACAATAAATCCTCATATCAAAATTTCAAAACCATGCAGGAGAGTTTATTTAAAAACACAAAACCACATTTATTCAACACTGTTTGTGATCCTATGTGCCTCTGATTATTTTGGGACTGAGTATTTATTAGGGTAAAGTGTGATGTGACAGTGCAGTTAATGAGAAAGTGAAGGTTCTAGCCAAGTACCAAGGTTGTGTTTCCCTGCCATTATGACCTGGATTTTGCTACCTTAAATTTCTTTTTTAAAGATGTGCTGTACAGTTTTCATTTAAAGGCAAAATAATTGATAGTAGCACACACTACATAATGAACCTGGCAACAAAACTGTTGCAGCTCCAGACAGGGGCTGAATTTCTTGGGTCTGGAAGCTTCGTGGACCTGGCAATGTCTGGAAACCCTGAGCCCTCGAGGCCTCATGGTTGCAGCGATAGGACTCCAGATATTTCCAGCACAAGACCCCTGAGCTTGCATCAGTGGTGGCACAAGTTCAGTCTCAGCATTCAAATGCTCTGATGCTTTGAGATGTTGCCAAACATTGGAGGAAGAATGATAGGACAAGTTAACATTTCATACCACTGAATTGTCCAAAATCCAATGAAACTCTGTGACAGAAACACCATAAGGAAACACCTCTCTGATTCACAGATCTTCTTCCTGAAAACCATGGGATTTCATAAAAGCGTTCATGAAGCAGTGACTACATATATTTCTATTAAGATTACTTTTGTTTTTATAATGCAGTGGGCCAGGAACCACAGAGATCACTACCAATTGCCCCCATGTTTATTTCTCCACCCCTCACACCTCCCCCCAGTTTGTTCACCACTTGAAGGCAGCAACCCATGTAATGCTACTCAAGAAAAGTAATTTTCACTCTGAGAAAGTGTGAAGACTGGAAACTGAAGTACGCAAATGACAACCTCCTATTTATTCTGTAATTATGCACAGTTGCATCCAATACCCTATTTTGATGCTGTTGTTGTTGTTATCGATATGGCTCAATCTGCCTTTCTCTCAGCAGGCATTTAGGGGTGCTGGCCTGATAGCAACCTTGGAAATTTCACTCCAGTTTCCAAATGCAAATTGGCTAAACTGATAAGGCCTTTTTTCAGTTAGAGGATTCGTGAAAACCTTATTCAAGCTATATTCAAGCTAAAAATACTAACTTGACTCATGAAATCGCATATCCTCATGTCTTATGATTATCTTTTTTCTGCCCTCTGCCTCATATAGCTCTCAAGGGTGCAATAAGCAGATGTCTTAATCCATGATTACACTTTAATTTGAGATCCAGCCTAGCCATAGAAAGTGTCTCCTGGTTTTGGCTGGGACAGAAAATTTTCTACTTAGAGCCAGGTACAGTGTTGTGCTTTGGATTTGGTATGAGAATAGTGCTGATATCTTGATTGTGAGTCAAGGACAGTTCAGTGTCTTATTCTCTGCCCGCAAGCACATGCACAAGGAGCTGTGAGGGAACACAGCCAGGACAGCTGACCTGAACTCGCTAAAGGGATATTCCACACCACAGAATATCATGTCCAATATATAAACTGAGGGGATTTGGCCAGGTACTACCAATTGCTGCTTGGGTTGGACATCAGGCAGCATGTGGTGAACAAGTGCTTTGTGCAGCACTTGTCTTCCTTGGGTTTTATTCCTCTTGCACTCTCCTTCTCATTGTTGCTATTATTGTTGTTGCTATTATTATTGTTGTTGCTGACATTATTATTATTACTATTATTATTATTGTCATCATCATCATCACTATAGTAATAATAATAATTAGTTAATTAGTTAATTTTTGTTTCAATTATTAAATTATTCTTATCTGAATCCATAAGGTTTACCTTTTCTTTCCAATACTCTTCCCCCTGGGAGATTGGTGGGGAGGGCAGTGAGCAGTTGCATGGTACCTAGTTTCCAGCTGGAGTTAAACCACAATAGAAATAACTGGAAGCAGGGCAAAGGGTGTCCTAACTCTGTTTCTTCAGAGAAAGAAGGGATGGGGCTATTCCCTCACAGCTGCAGACAAAAAGGACTGGAGGACTGAGAAGCACTTCCCAGCTCCTGGAGAAAAGATAAAGGGATTAATGGTCCTAGCAAAAATTACCTTCATTAAGGTACAGGACTGGCCAAGATAAAGACATGCCAATTGACTGAAACACACAGATGTGTTATGATTCAGTAACAGTCCACAGAATGACACAATGCTTCTAAAATCTCTGATCACACCCCAACATCCTACAGATGGATAAGGAAATTATCCAGGGAAAGTCAGTTTCCTATAGTTCTCACTTCTACCTCTGTTGCTAAGCTGAAATTAGAGGACAATTGTATGAAGTCCTTACTAATTTTATACATTGCCTATTTCAGCTTGCATATGTCCCCGAATACCAAAATGTCCTCAGGTTGATGTATTTAACTGGTGGAGTGTACTCACAGTTCATCATTAATTCAGTGTTTAATGTAGATAACCAAGACAGAAGGAGAGATATATCTGCAAATAGGCTAAAATCTAATCACAGCCTACTTCTATCCTCAGCCCAAGGATGTCCAGAGTCTATACATGTAATCCAGATGTCAGCTGGAGAGTATTGCATAGGGTTGCTACCAGATGTACTCAGAACTGAAATGCTAGCCTTTTTTGCAGCCATGACTTGTGCTTCATATATAAGGGTACAGCATAATTTTTCCAAGGACTGTCAAGGAGAAAAGTAATAAAATAATCTTTTATGACTTACTGGGGACAGAACAGTATTATGTGGATTTGGTATGGATGTGGGAATCAAAATCTTGCTCTTAAAGACACATCTTTACAATCATGAATGTAACATGAAAACCTTAAAGAAACCTGTAGAAATTCACTAGACACTCCTGACAGTGCATTCCTGTGCAGTGCTTCTCTTCTTCATTGCTCACAAGTCCTCCCAGTCTTCCCCAAGGAAATTCTTACCAGCAGTTAGTTTCTGAATTTACTACCTGCGTCTATGCAACTGCTGAGCTTCCCTGATCTTCATATTCTTCCACTTTTCTTTTCTTTTAGATCCTTCATGTTACACATCACAACAGGAAGACAGAAAGGTAATTTTTGCATTTAGAAGTTGCAGTGGCTAATGCACCTGAAAGCAGGGAAGTTTCACTCTAATCCCTGTGTTGCTGTCGAATCCATTCTTTGATAAAACATCATGAATGGAAGATGTACACATTAAAATGTTAATAAAATACTGCTTCTCTCACAGTCATTGCCATTTAATAGAGATTTTTTGATCTGTTTACAAAACAAATGATATTATTTTACACCCTTGGGTAGAATTTTAGTCATAGGAGGCAATTTCACTCTAATTTAATAGAGAAGAGGTATGCCTAACTTAAATACCCGTGAGACCCACTCTTGAGCTTCATGTAAATTGCATATTGTGAAGGGACATAAACATGTCTGTGCTCATTAAAATGATAAAATTAATGTGTTTAAACTTTATTTACCATATACAATTTTATCCATTCTCCAAGGATCCCTTTACAGATGCTCAATTTCAATGACTATTTTTAATATCTGAGGTTTCAGAGGAGGTGGAACGTGTAACATTCCTGAAAAAACCCACAAATACAGCCACCCCTATGAAAGTAACTGCAACTCTTATTTACCACTAAAGAATCCTATACCAACCCATAGTGTTTCTACCTTTAAATCCAGCTACTGTGCTCCATTATTATATAATTATCTATTGAATTCTACATTTATTCATGTATTTCCTTAACTCCATAACTGGTGTTTCATTCTTATTTGTTTGTTAGAAAGCAGTAGTTAGAGAGACATTTTGAGATAATGGCCTGCTTATACTAAATGCTACATACACTATGAGAGATGAATGAACCTAAAGAATTTGTAGACCAAATCACAGGTTTTACTAAAGAGAGTCAAAGCATGTATAGAAGCTGCTATAAAGGACAGCGTGACCAGAAAACAGCATAACCTTGTATTTGTGAATACACTTTGCTGTCTATTTGTTCCTATTGAGGTCAGATAAGTTGCTTCCTTCATAACTGTACCATTATATCACCAGTAGAACATCTAAAAGCACTCTGCAAATTTCCTAATTCCCCTGGAAAGTAGTCTGATGCACCAGAAGTTACCCAGTACAGTTGGTCAAAGCTCTCTGTTTCCTTAGCCAAAACCCACTGTCTCAAGTTAAGAAATTATCTGAGGAATATACTCCCTCTGTTGACAAGGCAGGGGTTTTAAGCATAAGTGGAATAAGTTAGTTAAGCAAGTATTCAGCTCCTTCATGTTTGCCTTGAATATTCTAGCTCTATACAGAGAAGCTGGTATTTCCAATCAGGTCTCAAAATTGACTTATCTGAGGAAGTTTTATTATATTAGCAGATAGAGATAAAACATTTACTATCATCTACCTTTTATAGCTTCTTTTGGAGACTAAAAAGAACAAAGGTTAATACTAAGTAGGTAAATTATTTCTAAAGAAGCTCTCTGCTTTGACTTCATTTGTGTCACTAAGTAGTCAAGAAAGGATCTCAATAGAGTGCTTGGAGTCAGCCTCCATAGACCACCTGCCATTTCTACATGAGAAAAATATGATTTTCTTTGTCTTTTTGCAGGTTCTTCTTCATGCCTATAATGAAAGAATGAGTAATGTATCTTGGCCAGCTACAGGCAGCTTGACATCCAATTATCAGAGATACACATTCAACATTCCACCAGCACACAGTGCTGTCATTAGCAACACGGTGACTTCAATTTTCTTCAATGCTAACTGTGAAAATTCATACTTATAAAAATATCTTAAGCCAGGAACAATACATATGTAATTACAAGTAAATGATTCTCTGCATGTGTACACAGTGATTTAAAAGAAAATATTTTTTACTGCTTCTAGCAACACAAAAATTACGACTTTGGTTATAATGGATTTGAAATTTTACCTTCCTTGAAAAAATACATAATAGGCCAAAGACAACAAACTTGAACATGATGACATTATTAAGGACATGCTAATGCAGCACAAAAAACTGTGTAGATGTAAATAAGAAACACTGACTGCAAGTACCATACTTTAACACAGGCTTCTATTCCGAGTTCATCATCTATACTATGAAGCTCTCAATGTATGGGTGAAATGTAGAGCTAATGCAGACAATTGTTTCACTCAGGGTATGAGATGTGATACATGCTATGTGAAATCAGTTTTAGAGATCTGATTTATCCAATAGCTTTTTTCCTCTCCTTTGTAATCAAATATAATGCACAAATTTATACACAAAGTCAATGCATTGTGGAACAATCTTACATTTTACTGAGCGGTTTTTCCAATTCTCTCCTCTCTACGCTTAAATGTGTCTTGTTTGCTCTTATAATATAACTTGAATATTTTTATTCACTAAAAATACCATATACAGACTGATATCTGTACAAAGAAGATTCACATTACGCTTATTAACAGCAAAATTTTCTTTTGCCCTTTCAAGGTCTCTCATTAGTAAAGAAATAACACCTCATTTAATAATGTTATTAAATAAAAATGACAATGCTATGAAGTAAACTTACTTTTTAAGCATATAAAATTAACCCCTTAAAAGTGATAGAACTCTTACTAATTATTCAAATGAGAAAAAAACCTCCTTCAACAAGATTCATCTTCCTTTTCACTGAGGTTAAAGGAATGAATTCTCATTTAAAAAGAAAATTCATATCTTCCTAGTTAAGGCAGTTTATACCTGTCTTCTGTCAGACTTTTTTCCATTTCAACTTCATTTAGATCACTAAGTGTTAGATAAATAGTTACTAAATTTTGGGTTGGATTGTTTGGATTTTTTTTAATAGACAATACTACTTTTAGGGATTTGATGAACATCTTCTCATACTTCTAATCACTGTCTTGCTTTTGCTAGACTAAGGTCATAAAATCCTGTAAAGTTTAATTAGTTTAGCAGGAAAAAAATTACTCATTGCTGGTTTGAGCAAGTGGAACCAGAGTAGTTTGTCATAAACTCCAGAGATCAAAAGCAATAGTTCAATGTCACAAATCAAATACATATTATGGTTTTCATATTCTTCCTGATTTGTGAATTCACTCACCTTCACAAATCCATGAGTGGATTCAGACTTCCTGTGTCAGACAGCGCAGACTAACCGTCCTGTCCCCTCCTCGCTGTGCAACTCTTCCCAGATGGTTCTGGCCCCAGACTCCCTCTTCATATGCAGCAGGTATGCCACCCGAGTCTGGGCGTAGCAACAACTTCTACACACAAATGCAATTCCACACGGAGCATCCCTTGAAAGTGACATTGGTTTTGTCCTAGTGAGTCCTCAAAAAAACCAGATGACAGACAGGCAGCCAGCCAGCAAGAGACAGGTGTTCCCTCAGTACTCAGACAGGATAAAAGTTTTTTGCAGTTTTTCCTGATGCTGAAATGGCATATGGAGTCCAATATAAGCAGTGTTTGAACTGCTATTCTTATCTCTTTTCAAAGCACCTCATATGGGAGGAAATGTGGTCTCAAGAGAGCAAGGTCCACAATCTTGCTTTAGGACTGCGGCCAGCCGAGGTTTGCTCATATTGATGAGCACCTGCGAGTGAGCAATCCCACTGACTTTTGTGCATCTTCATAAAAGAATAGAAAATGTCATTATTCTCTCTCTTTAAACCTCAATTTGTGCTAATTTGTTTTTCTGTGCTGCACACTTTTGAAAAACACAAAAAATTGGATCAAGGTTAAGCATTATTCTCTATTTGAGTTCTGTGCTGGTGAAAAACTCTTTCTGAAGAAAATGTAGACTCCATCAGACTTGTGACTTTTGCTATTCACAGCACATGTGAAATTTTCTGAGTTTTTATGTATTCCATTAAATCTAAGAATTTGTTCTCAGGTTGCTTTTCCAAGACCCCATAAATGACTAGTGTAATAGCAAGTTGCTATTCTTTTATATTTAGGAAAAAGTAATGTGAGTAGTAAAAATACTTGGTCTTCTACTTTTATCTTGTATATTACAAGGAAATTCTATCAGGACAGAGAAAGATCAAGAAGGAACTTTCAGTTTTTCTTTTTAAATTTAAATCACATCATACATATGAAATAGAATAACAATAATTAGCTTTAAAAATAAGTTCATATGGACATAATATATGCTGCACAATACAGAACTGCCAGAAAATGCTCTACTTATGATGCACAGTTGAAACTGCTTGCATCTGTAGTCCTCAATAAAATGGAAATTATAGGGAAGGATTTAAAAAGCATTTGTTCATCATGGCTTGGAGAAAGCTATTTAAAGGAAAGTTGCATCAAAAGTTCTTTGCCTGATGCTAAAAGTCTAAAACTGTAGAGAGGGTTAAAGCTATTAAATTCCATTATGAAACACAAAATAATTATTAAAAGTATAATATCCTGCTAAGTTTATTCATTTAAATCACACGATAGAGTATTTAAGTTTCACCATTTCATGTTTATTCTCTGAGAAAGACAGATACTACTCTTTATTTAAAACTGTCCCTTCTCTTTTAAATGTAGAAAAACGTTATCTCCATTACTATTTATCTTCATAAACACTTTTTCTTCTGTTAAAGAAAATATATATTGAGTTAAATACAGGGTTTTTTGCCCTGCATGTTTCCTCTATTCTCTTTTACTTGAGAACTGCTCATATTCTCACTTTGTGCAAGGCCGCTAGTGCCACAAGGTGTAGCAGAGAAGACAATCAACTCCAAAGGACAACACCTTGGCAACTGCAACATCATTTGACAAACTCAGTGATTTCCATAATTTTTTCAGGTGGCTGTGCTGAATATCTATTGACAAACAACTAAGATATCTATGTCCTCTAGAATCAGTTAGAAATAACTGAAACTTTGGAAAAGGAAAATAATTATTAATGTTAACAACTGACTAAAATTGTGTGGTTTCAGTTTGTGGTTTTCAGAATCCTGGAGTTTTTATAATGCAATTCAAAAAGGGTATCAAATGTGTCATAATTTACAAAAATGAGTTTCATAACAATTAAAATGAATCATTTACAGCAAGGAAAAAGAACTACCAGGAGCCAACAGGTTGTTACATTTTATTGTGGTTAATCAGATTATTGAAGACCATAAATATTCATTATAAAAGTGAGCCTGTTTTGATGAGCAGTCACACGTATGAAGTTACTAAATGTGTGGATCTGTATGGTCATTGTTAGCATTGACACTTTTGGCAGATCTGTCTGAAGTAGGATTTGACAAACTTGCCTTTACAAACTCAGTTACAATAGTTACCTAAATTCCCTTTATTAAAAAATTTACTGTTTTACCCATAACTTCAGTCCATATGTGGCTGTACCAAAAACAATCTAGAAACACACTATTTGTGAAATAAAAATTGTATTAAACTACTATTCCTCTGCCTTGAGGCCTCCATGATTTATCAAAACACTTACTCTGATTCTAAAACACTAAATATTGAGTTATTTGGGAATTAACAGATGCCTTTCTATTATCTTGCTTTGAACAGAGAGGGGCTATGGTTGTCATTCATCTGGACTTCTGTATGGCTTTTGACATAGTCTCTCACAATATCCTTCTCTCCAAATTGGAGGGAAAAGGAATTGATGGGTGGACCATGTTGGATAAGGAATTGCCTGGATGGCTGCAGCCAGAGAGAAGTGTTTGTGCAACAGCTTAGTGTCCAGGGATGAATGGTGTTGCTCAGGGGTCTGTACTGGAGCCAGTTCTGTTTAGCATCCTCATCGATGATATACTTGGCATCGAGTGCAGCCTCTGCACATTTGCAGATGACACCAAGTTAAATAGTGCTGTTGACACTCCTGGAGGATGGGCTGCTGTCCAGTGGGACCTGGACAACCTGGGAGATTGGTCCCATGGGAATTCCCTGAGGTTTGGCAAGTCCAAGTTCAAGGTGCTGCACCTGGGTCGAGGCAATCCCCAGTATCAACACAGGACCAGGGATTAACAGATTAAGGGCAGCCCTTTGAGAAGGACTCGGAAGTGAAATGCAAAAGCTTCAGCATTAATTCTCTTTGTTAGTTGTACAAATCATACACAAGCAATACAAATCATACCCTTTACAACTGCTTGGTAATCTGCAGAGGCAAAAAATCTTTAACCATTAATATGTACATCAGTTTAAAAAATCCCAGTATAAATACTATAAAGCATAAACACTTATGAATAATTCTGAAGGTTAGAGTTTATATGCATGTAAGAAAAAATTATACTTGCTCAGTTTTTAAATTATGATATTTCATAAAATACTATGTCTATGTATTAGTGCTTCTTTCATTCTACTATGTTACAGGCTGCATCCTGTAATTTAATCTGATGTGCATATAACACAGGTTTAGGCCAGAATATGCTTCTTGTGGGAACTTTAAAAGGCAGAAATGGTGAGCCTTAGAAAAACAATGTAGGTAAGACTGCAATGCACAACACTTTGCATTTCAGACAGGTTATTTTTCCTCAAATGTTAAAAATATTGTGGCCTTAAAAGTACATTCCAAATAGATACCTCCAACACCAAATAAGAAATTTGTCCATAATGTAACTTAAGCAGAGACCTAACATCAAGAAGCATAGCTTTTGAATCTTCATAACCCTCTCTAGTTTGGGAGGCTGTTTTACAAGACTGCTGCCTTCTCTCTATACTTAACATGAATCATAAACAGGACTGTTACATAATTCTGTCTTCAGGTAGCTGTGGGAAGCTCACTGATTTTTAAGATCGAAATCCAGCAGGTCACAGAGCCTTTATTAGTCTTAGAGATAGAAGCCTTAGGTTTCTAAGTTCTGCAAACTCTTTGAATCAAGGCCAGCCAAGAATGGAGGCTCTTGCAGGTGGTTTCTGTTCAACTGGGAGATCAGTTGGGGAAATTACTTTTGACAGAGGTGTTTTGCCACAAAGTAGGCACTATGTCCTAATTTCTGCCACGCAGAAGGAATCAGCATTCAGGCTAGAGAGCCTTGCTTAAGCGAAACCTTGTAGCAAAGAAACTCCAGTTTTTAGAACTAGACTGTCTTCTCTGTCAGCTGGCATATTTCTGCACTTGTGCTGATCCTTTCTACTTCATGTCCATTAATGAGGCCTTTACAAATAGTAAAGACTGGCTAAACTTTTTTTCCAGCTATGCCTTGTGCTTTCCTGGAGGATGGCACAGAGAAGCTGGAGTGGATAGTTTTTGTAATCAGAACTGACTTATATTCCACAAATTTTAAGATGAGAAGTAGCTATCACCATCTCCTTAGAATACCCTACCAATCTGACAGCAGCGCAAACATCCTTTTTCTGTGCCACAAGCAGTCCTGTGGAGATTATACTGGTTACAGTTATACTGCACTCACTCAGTGTAAGAAGAGTCCTTGACCATACAAAATCACAACCGAAGTATGAAGTAATCTTGCATTTCAGTGGAATTTCTTGCATTTCTAATTTTTTAATTAATTACAGTTCCATGTGTAATGAAGAAATTAAATACCATGTTTTCTACAGGAAATAACAGGAATTTCTGTCCCCTCCAACTCTTTTTGGCTGCTTGAAATATTCTACTATCTGAAACTAGAATGATTTGACACTAAGGAAGCCTCACAACCAGAGCTGGAGGAAATAAGCAAGGAGATCTTCATGAAACAAAACCAGGTTTACTAATAGCAAACACACAGATAAGATGCTTAGAGTTTCCTAAAGAAACTACAGACACTTGCTTTCTCAGCAAAATACAAATAAAACACACAAAGTAAGCGTAAGCATTTGTTATGAATTTTAAGATGTGTGTAATAACTTGCATGTTCAAGAAGAGGCTGAATTTTGTTCTTCCCTTTCACACAGGCATAAACAGAGCTATCAATCAATTTGCCAAAATATTAAAAAAAAAGCCTAAAACTGTTTAAAGAAAAAAAATTTCAAGCATGATGTCACATGTCTAAGGCAACAAACAGAAGGGAGCATTCACTGTGTTACCTGGCAGTCCATTATCTACTTGGTTCCCCTCTCTTCTACTGCACAAAGACGAAATGTCTTCTTGTCACCTAGAGTGTATGTATAGTAAATATAGTTACTTCAGATCCCAGCCATTAAACAGATTTTTGAAAAGAGATAAGCTTGACATTTCTTTGAGGTGTCACATATGAAATTTTATAAAATGGTCCTACTGCAGGGAGTGGTTTGTCCAGTATATCTGACTGCCATTCTCTCTTCAAAGGGATTGTAATTGACTAAGTAAAAAACACACAAATTTTACTGGCAGTTTGTGGAAACAAGGATTTGGGACTGGTCTGCCAATGTCTGTTTCTTGCACTCTGCTCTCACAAAGTCGTATCAAGTTCACCTAAACAAAAATTCCAGAACACTTTATAATGACAGTGATTTTAGGACACTGGCAATATTCTTGACATCTCCTGTTCTGTTCTAGTGATAGGTTTTATAGTATTTCTGTCCTGGGTTGAAGTATATTCTATCACCATCTTCATGAACTGTTGAAACCAGGTGAAGCAGTGCTCCCTGCCTCCCCCACTCTGGATAATCTCCTGTTAATGGGCCCATCAGGCCTTATCCCATGACTCACCATCCCATTGTGAGATGCTCCGCCCAGAGGGAGGAACCAAGCATTCCAGCCTGGATATAAGCTGAGACTCTGAACACCAGAGCAGTGCTTACCTACTGGGCTCCCAGAGGACAAGAGCTACTGCTGGATATTCACTTCATCAGACCCACTCTGCTTGGACTGCTGCCACCATAGAGTGTCAGGTTGTATTCTGTTTTTGTCAGTGTTCTTGTACTACTGCATTTATTTATTTCTTTTAAATTTTTTTTCTATAAAATTATAATTCTGACTTACAATCTCCCACTGGTTTGATTTCAAACTAGTATGTTGTGGTTTCAATGTGAAAACCGGGCAGAAACACCAATTTTTGTTCTGGTTTGATTTTTACCAATTTCAAAGTTTTTAATTAAGAGCAAAGTAGGCTTGAGCTTAAAAGTAATAAGACTTTATTAACTAATATTAAAAGAAATAAAAATAACAAAAATGAGGATGGAACCTTTAAAAACACTCTTCTCCCCTCCCCACAACGCTTTTTCCTCTTAACCAACAATGTAAAGACAACAACACTCAGACATCTCAGTCAGTTTTTTCACTTCTACAAATAGTTTTTCTTTGGTTCATTTAGAGAGAAAAGTATTCTTTGCTAATGCTATGGAAAGCCTTTTACAAGAAAAGAAATCCTGTGACTTCATCTTTCTCACAAAC
>VXBS01003640.1:115921-138236 GCA_013400255.1 Sitta europaea | reverse complement strand
GGGGTGTGCCTGCCGACGGCCGGGAGCAAAGAGACCTGCCCGGGCTTCTTTCAAAGGTAATAAAGACTAGAAAATGCTTTCTCATTGGTCCAATAAAACGCCAATCTCAAAACCAGCCAGCTCACTTCCCTAGGCTGGTCAAACCAGGACATAGTACAATTTCACAAACAGGATTTGGTAAGAAGTACTTGTTGGCTCTGCTCTAGAAGCACCATTTTTGTAAATCCTTCTGTTTTAGAGATGATTTTTGATTACAGAGGACAAGATGTAAATATTGCTGTTTTTTCTTTCCCCAATAGCTGCCAGAGAGCTTTGATTACAGCTTTATACCACAAGTGCTGCCTCTTCCACATCCTACAATACCAACCAAGGTTGCAAAAAGATGATTTAAATAACTCATGCAATGCAAAATTTGCATCCCATATTTTACTCAAGAACATGGTACATCTCAAGAGCACCAAGAGGACAAGAGCGATTGCTTGAATATCAGTAACAGGAAATGATAAAATGACTAAATGTTAAACATTCAATTAAATTTACAATGATCTCCCACCTCTAATTCAAGAGTAAATCCACATCACCTACCCTTGAATCTTCATGGTCCTTTAACCAATACTGAAAAAAATCTCTTTGCAGTATTCAATGCAAATAAAGACTAAATATATCTTATGTGAGAAGACTGTCTTCCACATCCAGTTATCCTTCCCAAGCTGGGAAAAGATAACTTCAAAAAAATTTAAGGAATTAAAATGGAATGTTTTTCACTTATTCTGGGGTAAAGTGCATTTACATGCACCTTATTTTCAAGGGAATATTTTTATTTATCCCCCAGGTATGGGAAAAAGAGCATTAAATATCTTGATGTAGAAATAATTATAGCTAACAATAGAACTGCCTCTGCTAGAAAAAAAGCACAGTAATGGAACCTGTTGGCTTCATGATTTATGACTAAAAGCCACTAAGCATTTCAAATACATTTTGAAACATAACAGGAATGGAGCATTCAGATTTCTTGCATCTAATCCTACACCATTGTTAATGAAAAGCATTACTCACTTCCTGATCTGTATTTCCAGTATAGCTTCTAATCAGTCAATGAATACACATATAAACTTGTCCATCATCTGTATGGAAATGTTTTCCACAATAGCATCTTATTAAAAAACCCTAAACTAACTGCAAACCAACCAACCATACATATTTAAAGCAGCAGCTGAAACTTCGTAAGCATTTAAGAAAATAAATTGCAGAAAAAGCACAAACATTACCACTTTCCTGGAGATTAAAAAATATCATGCACTGTTAGTTTATCAGTTTACCTCATATACTCACAGGGAACATTTAGAGATTACATTGTAAGGATCAACAATCTTAAACCAGCACGGTAATTGAAATTTCTCTGTCAAGAAATTTTCATCTACAAACGTCTTCCCAATTTGCATTCTTGCAGTGGAGAAATAAATTGGTCTGTAAAACAGAGCAACAGAAGATGGGAATGTTTTAAATTGCCACTTTTAGTGTGACATCTCTTCTTCCAGGGTGCTCAAGCCATTCCAATGACTAACATACTGGAAGAAGAATATTTCTATGTGTATTGTTTCCCCAAATCACCATTAAACAATGCTTTTTATGACAGCATGAAATCAGCAAAAATTGATCACAGTTTGATGTGCTTAGGCTGATCAGATACTTTTAATTTCTAAATATCATTAAGGGTCCAAATATTGTTTAAATTTCTTTTTATGTANTGTCCTTCAGAGCCAGTCTCACAGGCACAGAACAAAACATCCAACATAGCAGAACACACAAATGGGGATACAAACATACCCTAGGACGTGTATACACCACATATATATAATTTCAGTGAATGTTTATATACATTTTCATTTAAAGGGTTTTAGATTATATAAACAATTTTTACCTCATCTTTAATTATTTTCTACTAATATATAAAGGGACAAGAATTTCTAACACTATAGTTTGCATATATATTCCTTAAGGAACCTCTCAACTTTCCTTCATACACTTAGCCCTGGTGGCAATGTGGAAAAAACCCCACAAATCTATAATAATCTCACTGTTCAACTTAATGAAAAGACTGCATGCATGCAACACAGGAGTACACATGCAAAAAATCAGTGAGTTCCACTTCAGATAAAAATAATGCCTTTCTGTAATTCTGTTTCCTAAATTGTACTTTTACAAAAAGTGACCCAGAGGACCAAAAGTAATTTCACAAAAACTTGAATAAAGAACTGATGCTATCTCCTGTTTTCTTCCCTTTTTCTATCTAAACATAAATATAATTTATCTTTTGTGTCACACATCCTCAAACAGGAAATTAGGCTCCCTTAGAATTAATATTTGAGAGTTATCAGAAACCCAAGAGTTCAGACACATCAGTAGATTACATCTCAAACCATACCAAGACTGATATGAGATGTAGAAAGATAAAATGGATCAAGTTTCTTGATTAGGTTGCAAACTACTTATAAACTACTTATAACATTTATATTACTTATAACATTTATATTGCTTATATTATATTATTACTTATTTGTATACTTAATTATTACTCATAACATTTCAAAAGGCGCATTTCACTAATGTGTGAAATAAGTTACAGTAATCGTTTAATTTAGAAAGGTCAGCAGGTGTTCCTGGCCAAAAGTGCTTTCTTTTTTTTTTTTTCTCATCTGTGGGAATATTTTGGTGACTAAACACTAAGAGGTGTCAGAAGCCCCTGAATTGGCAGCAGTTCTCCATGGATGGAAATGATTCCCACAAAGCCCTCATGGTCCTAGCCCACCTCTCAAAAAACATCTTCAGATACCAGTTATGGTACACAATTATTTTGTTTTTTCTAGCTTACAGTTGAGAAAAACACTGGGCTGGTAACTCTCACTTTTTCTTGGTTCCTATAAATGCTGTCCAGGGAAGGAGCAGAAAACATGTTACCTCACCATTTCTGAAGCAGAGTAATTCCTGAAAGTGAAGCCAACTACTCCCATCTTAGTTTTACAAGTTTTATTTGCAAAGGACCACCAGAGAAACAGCAGAAGCATATTTAAGACTCACAAACCACAAGCAGGGTTACAAGCTTCTAAATGGGTCAGAGATTGAGCCTCTGGGGTTCCAGCACTTAAGATGGAAAATTCAATCAGATTCAGGGGTTTTTGGTGTTGGTTTCTTTTTGTCTCATTATCTGTTAAAGTCACTGTTTTTCAGAGATATTCCTCCATAATCACAAAATTTCAGCAGAAAAAGACAGTAGGAGTACAATCTTGGATAAGATATTTTCTTCCCTTTGATACTCACATTCTATAGGTGAGCCTTTAACAAATGCCAGAAAAATTTCTTGTTTGGCTGCACAAGGGAACGCAAAGCCCCTTGCAACAGAACTGGAAACGCCCTAAATACTGTTGTAAGAAAATTGGAACACAGCAGATACCTCACAACTTTTTCAGAGCCTTTTATCTGGAGGGCACTGGTCTTCAAAACATAGTTCATTTAAATAGATTAATTAATTTCCTACATAAAAACCTTAATGTATATTATATTTCAAGCCACTTACTGGCTGAAGCAAACTGCAACTTCAAAAAGGTATATGTATATGTATGATATTTACCTGCATTTTGTCTGGCTGAGCTGCAGTTCAGTTCCCCCACAGCAGCCCTGACCTTGCTGCACTTTGCATTGGCAGTTGGAAAGCTGCTGATAACACACCAGTGTTTTGGCTCTTGCTGGGCAGCACTGGCACAGCATCAGCTGTCTCTCCAACATTCCACCCCCACCAGTAGGATGGGGTGGGCAAAGCCTTTAAAATAACCAGGACAGCTGACCCAAAATGAAGAAATGGATATTCCATATCATATAACATCAGCTCAGATGGAAAAGCTGAGGATACAGAAGGCATTTGCTGTTTATAAGGCATGTCTTCCAGGGCAACCAATACTCATTCTGAAGCCTTGTTTCCAAGGGCAAAATGCCAGGTGGAAGTGGCCAGATGTCACTTACTGATGGTAAGAAAGGAATAAAATATTTGGGAGTTTTGTTGTTTCAGGTTTTTTCTTTTCTTTTGCTTGTGTGCAAGAAACTGTCCCCATTGTTTCAATAAATTGCTTTTACCTTGACCCACCTCTTATTTTGTCACCCCTTTTCCTGCTGAGGGGGGTAGTGACAGAGGTACTTTTGTGGGCAGGCTGTCCAACCAATGTCAACCTACCATAGTTCCTTTTGCTGCCCAGCTTTGGGAATGAGGAACCTGAAATAAGCATAGAAGTTTGGAGATGTAACTGGCAAAACAAGAACTGAAAAATTGTTAGACATTGGTATGATTGTGGGGAATTTCTGTTGTTTTAAATGGTGTGAAGGAAGAGGTGTCATGTTGATATTTTGATTTTGGTATGGGAAGTTTTTTTTTGTTGACGGGAGTGAAGGTTGTGTAATGAAAGTTAATTTTTTATGATAATTTTAAAATATGTGATTCACAGAGGCAAGGGATTGAATACATTTGGGTTTTACGGCAAGGTTTTGGTCAAAAAGTGTGCTGACTGTGAGAAGTTGCTAGAAGGTTCCTCCATGCCTGATGAAGATAATGCCTGATAACTCCAAGATGCACCTGCAACTGACCAAATCTCAACCTATCAGTGATGGTGATAGCACCTCTGTGGTAACATAGTTAAGACGAAAATCAGTTATTGAATAGAAACAATTGCAGATGGAGAAGTGAGGTATGAGACTATGTGAGAGGAGCAATTCTGCAGACACCAAGGCCAGTCAAAATGGAGAAGACGCTCCAGGCACTGGAACAGAGATTTTGCTCCAGACCCTGGTGCAGACCATGGTGAGGCAGCTCTGCCTCCTGCCCACAGAGGTCCACAGTGGAGCAAAAATCCATCTACAGCCTGTGGAGGATCCTTGGAGCAGGTGGATGTTGAGCCTGTGGCTCTGTGAAAAGCCTGTTCTAGACCAGGCTCCTGGCAGGAGCTGTGGCCCCATGGAGACAGGAGCCCAAGCTGGAGCAGGTCTGCTGGCAGGACTTCTAACCCCACGTGGGTCATGTGCTGGAGTACATTTCTGAAGGACTGCACTCCATAACAGGCACTCCCACTGGAACAGTTCATGAAGAACTGTAGCCCTTGGGAAGGACTCACAACCTTCTGCAGCTGCAGAGTTCTGTCTCCTGTGGAAGGGACTCCACAATGGAGCAGGGAAAGAGTAGTCCTTGTGGAGGAAGGAACAGCAGAGAAAACATGAAGGACTGATTGCAGTCCCCATTCCCCATCCTCTTGTGCTGTTGGGGGCAGAAAGCAAAGAGTAGGGAAGAAAGTTAAGCCTGGGAAGAAGGAAGAAAGAGGTGGGAAAGATATTTTTAAGATTTGTCATTATCTCATTCTGGTGTGACTGCNTGTGAGAGGAGCAATTCTGCAGACACCAAGGCCAGTCAAAATGGAGAAGACGCTCCAGGCACTGGAACAGAGATTTTGCTCCAGACCCTGGTGCAGACCATGGTGAGGCAGCTCTGCCTCCTGCCCACAGAGGTCCACAGTGGAGCAAAAATCCATCTACAGCCTGTGGAGGATCCTTGGAGCAGGTGGATGTTGAGCCTGTGGCTCTGTGAAAAGCCTGTTCTAGACCAGGCTCCTGGCAGGAGCTGTGGCCCCATGGAGACAGGAGCCCAAGCTGGAGCAGGTCTGCTGGCAGGACTTCTAACCCCACGTGGGTCATGTGCTGGAGTACATTTCTGAAGGACTGCACTCCATAACAGGCACTCCCACTGGAACAGTTCATGAAGAACTGTAGCCCTTGGGAAGGACTCACAACCTTCTGCAGCTGCAGAGTTCTGTCTCCTGTGGAAGGGACTCCACAATGGAGCAGGGAAAGAGTAGTCCTTGTGGAGGAAGGAACAGCAGAGAAAACATGAAGGACTGATTGCAGTCCCCATTCCCCATCCTCTTGTGCTGTTGGGGGCAGAAAGCAAAGAGTAGGGAAGAAAGTTAAGCCTGGGAAGAAGGAAGAAAGAGGTGGGAAAGATATTTTTAAGATTTGTCATTATCTCATTCTGGTGTGACTGCAATAAATTAATTTCCCCAAGCTGAGTATGTTTTGCCTGTGATGGTAATGGGTGAGTGATCTCTCCTGTCTGCATCTCCCACCATGAGCCTTTTGTTAGTTTTTCTCTCCCCTGCTCAGCTGAGGAGGGAAGGGATAGAGCAGCTTTTGTAAGCACTCAATATCCAGACACACAATGTCACCAGAAAGCCTTTTTTTTTAAACAGTGAGTGAAAAACCCATTTGCTTCTAGACAAATGTTGTGTTTTTAAGTGGAGTTTTTTAAAATGTATCTAAATTGCTCTGTTATGGAATAATTATTTAATTTTTAAACAAAGGTGTCAGACTTACTCTTTTTCTAAAATGCCTAAAATAATTTCTTAAATCAAAATAAGGTTTTGCTTTTGCATTATTTGAAGTATATCTGCTTCAAATATTGAAATAAAGAAACATTGTAAGTTTGAATTCAGTAAATATAATGTTTTGGACATTGTCCTAAATAATGTAATCTGCATAGAGAAGAGCAGAAAATCCAGGAAGTTTGTACGTGCGTTCCAGGTTCTTTCTATAGATAGTAACTGGAAAATCTACATAGATCTACATATAACAGAATACATAGGCCTCCAACCTCATTTTCATATAGGAAAACCTATTAGTGAATTTATGGACTTCAGTTTAAGGGAGTGCTTCAAACATGATTTGTCTTGCTTATATGTAACATTTTTAAGGTGTAAATATTCCTTTTCTCAGTTCTCCACCCTCAGCCATAAAGGTGAATTAATTATGTGAGAAGCAGGTGCTCTGAATATAAGTATCTTCTTAGAAATTAGCATGCAAAGGAAGCACTCCTATTTCAAGGTAGCAAAAGAAAGCTATATTTGTAGACAATACCCTGTTTCTGTATTGCAGTGATAGAAGTGATCCTGTAACAAGAACATTTCTCACATTTTACTGATAAAATTTTGCACAATAAATTATTCAATTGTTCCAAACTGTCAAGAAAATCCTTTGGTGTTACAGACTTAAAGATCTATTCAGTACGATTACAAAAATTATTTTCAAATTATCATGCAAAGATAAACCCATAGGATTCACCAACAGCCTAGACATATTCAAAGAGAAAAGATACAGTTTGCCCTTAAGAGTAGTGTATGCTTGTTATTTGAGAAGTGCAAGAGCTGCTCCAAATTTGCAGGCATCATTTGGTTATTTATCTTTAATACAGCAAGGCCCAAACATTCCATGGCATTAAATGTCACATGCACACCTGTGCAGACACCAGCAAAATATTTTGGTTGGCATCATTTCTCCAGCAGCATGTGTGTGACATACTGGCTGTATTATGAAACAGGCTTTTTTACTCCCTGCTCCAGGAGTGAGTCTGAATAATTTACATACTTCGCACAGCTGGACAAATGTGTGGAAAACAGCTCTATGTACAGCTTACATGCATGCCAATCAGTCCACAATGCTTCTGGAGAGGTAACAGCTACAGCCTCCAGGGTGTACTTGTTCAACAGAGATCACTACTTCATCAGATTATGTCCTTCCATCAGGACTTCTCCCACTATACGATGCCAGCTGGAAAAATTGTAAAAATTCCTACAGCAGTAACTCTCAGTTATGTAAAAGACAGAAGATTCCTTTTAAGAAACAAACCAGGAACCTCCTTCCTCAAATTAAGCCACTGATGAAGTGGGGCTGCTCTGCTCCAACTCACAGCCTGACACCCATATGGGTAATGTAACATGGGAGCTGCTTCTCCCCAACTTCCCTGACCAATCGATCACCTGTGTGGCAGCCATAAAAAAAACAGAGAAATTATTCCAATGTGTGTCCAGCTGGTAAGCCTGAGACAATATCCATACAGGCGTGGATTTTTTAAGTATCTATGTGCCAAAATACCCGTGTTGTTAGGCATCCTAATAATCTCACTAAAGGCTTCCCTGAATCGTCCTCTCTGCATCTGCTCCATTGTAGCTGAATAAAGCAAACCCAGGCCATAGATCTGTTCCTCAACATGGCCACAGCTTTTTTCCCTTGTTCACATCGTGATTGCCTTCAAAGGAGTAGAAGTTGTTGTGATGAATAAAAGTGCTCCTGCCTATAATCTCTCTATTAAACATAGGCACTCAGACAGGCAGAGGCTATAATGTCAGTCTAACAAAAGCTGACTGATGTATTAATGAGAGAGACTTAATAGCAAAACTAGATCTGCTGTTCAGCAAGGGTTGGAGGCATCTCCCTATTTGTGTTAGATGTGCATTGGTTGGCAACCAGGATGTCAGGCAGAAAACTGTCAAAGTTAAATGTAACCCTTCACTCCACAACCCAGCAGCTCTGATTTAAAAGCATTACAAGAAGTGAAACGACTCTTCTAGTTGACAATCAGCAACTATTTTCAGCTGGTTGTGGGCCCCCTGCAATGCATGTGTTTAAGAAGAAAGCTTTATGCAGGAATGATAGACTCTGTGTCTGACTCGAAGTGCCACTGCTACATCTCTTAATGGTGCATTTGGCTGGCATCTTGTCATTTTCCTAAAACAACCATAAAGAAAATACAGATTCTTTGGGTGAATGAAGTAGAGGTGCAAATTGCAGTCACACCTTTCTATCTCACTGCAGTATCACTTCTTGGCTCCAAAACCAACACAGATTCGCTTGCCTACTCGTGGCAGGTAGTCACAGTTCACACTTGAAGTAGAGATCAGTCACAATACATTAAGCATCAAACTATGTTCTAAGAGACAGGCTTCTATGTAGCAGAAAGTAACTCAGGACCTTAACTTTCTTATGGATCTGAATATGGTGCAATTCTTTTGAAAATGTTCCCCACCCTCACCTTAGGACCAGTGTGTAGTAAGGGAGAAGAGACTGTAACACAGTGGTTGAACATCTTGACACCTGATTGTTTTGCTCTAACCTGAGGAGAGGAGATTACCTGAGATTTAAATTCTGATAAATTAACCCTCCCCATCACAGAACCCCCCCCTAAAACTAGAACATAAGTTATTAAGTCAAGGTGACTTTTAAATACTCATTGAAGGGTTCACAAAGGACACACAATCCCCCTCTATACAGCATTTTGCTTGAGCAAAATAGGGGAACAGGCATCCTAGAAGTCCAGGGATAGCTCCTGGAAAACCCTTATGGAATATGAGATCAACACCTTTAAGTGATAGTTCACTTGCCAGCAGAAAAGATGACTACAAAAACAAATCTCTAGTTTGAATCGATTGTCTTGTCCAAGTATGCTCATTGAACAAAGAGATGAAAAGTTCTCTTGGACTTTAGTGTTCAAAAGTAGATTGTTCTGCAATCCTAAACAAGTCAGTTGTTAACCTACTAGTTACTAGTGACTGTATCCATAAAGGAAATGTCCTGAGTAATTAACTCATGAAATAGGAAATGGAAGCCATACCCACGACTCATCAGGAAATAATTTTTGGGCATTTAGTCTCCTGTGCTTACTAATTCTGATACACATTATTGTTAAGTGATTTGGATTGTAAACTGCTGTGATCAAAATACAAGTTCTAGAACCAGGATCCTGTTCAGTGTTACTGATCATCAGTTTGTCAGATCAATATGTATCTGGAAGGAAAAAGCAGAAAAAATTGAAATGCAATTAATTTTGAAGTAATTACCTTGTGCATTTTTCTTCTGTATCGTGAAATGCTTGTATAGACTTCAAACAAATGACATTGCTTTCCTTTTCGTGGTGAGAAAAAGTAACTCCCTCCAAAGACTGTATAAAATACTCTATAGCACAATAAAGTTTACTTTGTGTTTTACAGGTAACACAACATACTTACAAATTGTACCAGTTTCAAGGATAATCCATACTTTCATTTACATTGTACTCTCTGGAGATGCATTTGTTAGGTATGGCAAACAGATATGCATAAGCAGTTATAGACTGAATGAGCAGATAGCTTCTGCTTTTTATGCATCATATTCCAAATGTTTCTTTAATGAAGACAAACCACTTCTTGCTGAGACTGCAGCCCTTTTTAAAGTTTAAATAAATATTTCTAGAGCTGATTAAAACTACATCTTCTATTTTTTTTAAACACTTATCTGTTATAACTGTCACAATTTCAAGTCAAAGGGAAGGGTTGGATTAAAACACATTATTGTGGATGTAATGACTGAGAAAATATGTGGTTTTGTAAGCAAGACACCTTCAAAAATCCAAAAGAAAATCACACACTAACCTCTCATTTTCACAAAAACTATTATGAATTTGAATCTAGGTTATCAGAAATTATTAATTTTGAGAACTCCTCTGTATTTTTCCTTTTCAAACAACAAGAGATATTTTCTATAAGATTATTCCATACATTATCTGTCTTTTATTTTGAAATAATTTTTAAGTATTATGTCAATAGAAATGCAAAAGACAGCTTAATAGGGAAAACAAATTCTCTTATAATATTTAAAATATTAAGCTCTAGAGAACTTACATACTGAGAAGATTTAACACAAATTCTGCATCAAGACAAGTATTTTAGAATTTCAAGCACTTTGACCAAATTTAAGGATAGAAAAGCTACACTATGTTACAGTATTTATAAAAGGAAAAAACCTGCAACGCAGAGATCAGTACCAGCCCCTCCTCTTCCCCTCATGAGGAAATTGTAGACTGCAATGAGGTCTGACCTCAGTTTTCTCTTCTCCAGGCTGAACAGACCAAGTAGCCTCAGCCATTCCCTAGATGGCTCCAGAATCTTCACCATCTTTTGGTGCACTCCTTCAGAAGCTTTCTGACAGCTCAGTGTCTGCTTTGTGTCGTGGCACCCATTGCTGCCCCCGGCACTGGCGGTGAGGCCGCCCCAGCTCAGAGCAGAGCGGGACAATCCCCTCCCTTGCCCGGCTGGGCTGCTGGGCCTGATGGCGCCGGACACGGGGCCCTGCTGGCTGACAGGGCACTGCTGGCACACGGACACCTGCAGCCACCAACACCAGCGCCCTTCCGGGAACACTGCTCTCCAGCCTCTCATTCCCTGTTCTGTCTGTACACTCAGGGCTGCCCCATCACGGAATCTGACACTTGCCCTTTTTAAACTTCATAGGCTTGGTGATTGCCCAGACCTCTGATTCGTGGAGGTTTCTCTGCAGGGCCTCAGGGCCTCCTTGTCTTCAAGGGAGTTGACAGCTCCTCAAAATTTAGTGTAAATCTACTTAGTATCCCTTCAAGTGCAGTGTGCAAGTCATTTATGAAGAGATTGAAGAGAACTGGGCTTAAAATGGAGCCCTGTAGAACCCCATTAATGCCAGTGTGAAGGCCTGAGATTCCTTTCCCAGACAGGTGTAAAAACAATAGTAATAAAAGAATTACAGACGGAATGCCACCAATTCTTTTCAAATACTTGAAGAGCATGAAAACTTACTGACTTTGGTGTTCTGTCACTTTTGAAAGAAGCTGCAGCTAAACTAAATCTGAATTGTTAAAGAAGTCATCATAGATGCACACATATATTTCCTCACAGATAACTCAATATGAAGAAACCTATTGAAATTCAAGCTAGAACTTTTGTGTTATTTGAATGAATATCCTGCAAGGGAAAATTCAGTTTCCTACATGGTATCTTGTTGCAGTTAGCTGCTGCAAAGCATAGTTCCATGAACGGTAAGAAAATTTGGCTGTTTTCTGAGTACAGACTAAAACCAGAGGTGAAGACACTAGAACTCAGCTATGGCTTTCTATTAGCTCTTGCTTCCAACTCTTCAGACAGGGAAAAACCTACCAACTGATGCTTATTTTTGTCTCATTTTACGTGAGAAATAAGCTACCTCTGTCATTCCAGAAAACAGTTTCATATGCAAATATATTTCTGTGCACAAAAAAGGAAAAAGGAGATGTTGTGAAAAACTTGATCACCTGGCAGTGTGGCCATTCGGTTGTTTTTTCAGGGTTTTTTGTTCAAAACTATGCATTCTCCAAATGTTCAGATGATAAAACCTAGGAAATTCACACAGGTCAATCTGGTTATTGGGGTTCTTTTCATGCACACAAATTAGACTGTGCAGTAAGACCTCAACTGCTCAACTAAAAATTAAAAGCATAAGTTTATCTCATTTCTTTTAGTAGAATCACCAATTGCTGAAAGTAGTCTCTGAAGTAAACTACTGAGTGGAGACTCAGTGGTTTCCAAAGAGAATCTTCGAGCACACAAAGCCTTGATGATCTCTGCTGGAACTCAGTGTGTCGAACTGTGCACTAGCCAATTACTACCACCAAAAAAAAAAAATAAAAATATAAACAATCACTACAGGGAGAAGGCTCTCTGCCAGAGAAATATTAGCACATTTTTAGCCAGCTGGTCTATGCTCTGAATCATGGTTCAAGTTCTCTCAAAGATAAAATGTCTTCTCCAAGTTGATGTTTCTCTACCTGTTTTTCCAGACCAGTAAAAAGGCTAGCATGGTCTAGAAAATATTGCAGGACATCTTCTGCACTTACTTTTCTAGTCAAAGTTCATTATAGAGAAGAGCTTTATATTTTTCCTGTTTCAGAGACTTTGGCTTATCTAGAGAGTATATACTCTTGTATACTCTTCATGGAAATATTTTATGGCATACCTAAATATGGTTAAAGTTTATATTAACTTGTTCCCTATTGCAGTGTGATCATAAATGTAACTTCTTAAGAATTGCTACTCAGTGAGTTTTTGATCACATTTTCCATAACATCATGGTATGCCTTATCCCAGAAGAATGCAGCTACTTTAGTGACTCTTCAGCACTCACCTGCTCTTTAGCAGATATTATCAGACGTTTCAAGTTAGTGGCACCTCAGCACACAAACTGATACAGCAATCTGAAGGCACTATCAAAGATGCTCCCTGTTTCAGCAGCACAAGACACGAAGAATAGCACAAAATTATGATATGCATCAGGACTCTGAGACATTGACAACTGTACTCTGGGTGCAATCCCTCAACTACTTTCTTATCTATCCAGCAGTCCACTCATCAAATCCATCTCCCTCCAGTTTAGAGGGAAGGCTGTTGTATATTTGCTAGAGTACTGCTTGAGCTTATATTAAACCAAATTCTCATCACTTAATCATAGAATCATTGAACGGTTTGGGTTGGAAGTTCATCTAGTTCCAACACCCTGCCATGGGTAGAGAGACTTCCACTAGACCATGTTACTCAGCACCCCATCTAGCCTGGCCTTGAGCACCTGCAGTGATGGGAGACCACAGCCTCTCTGGGCAACCTGCTCCAGTGCCTCACAGTAGTGCTTTGGGATGAGTCAATGATAACATGATTGACCCAGACATCATCATGGTACAGGAAGCATACTAAATAGAATGGTTATAATAATACCCTCACATGATTAATACACATAAAGAACAGGGGAAATCAGCTCTTCTGCTGGAGAGAAGTGATGACAAGTGTCAGTATTTCAGGAGATCATTCCTGTTCTGCACTTATATGAGGACTGGAGCCTTTGTGTTCGTGACAACATCCATGGGATGCCACCGGGTTCAGTGATGTCGCATTAGCTGGCCTATATGACTGATGAGTGCCACTCTGAAGCCAAGAGGTCTTGATCAGGAAAAGGAGACACATGACTTCCTGAGAACAAGGTTTCCAAAAAAAAATAAATTCTTTTCATGAATCATTTCTAGTAACATGTAGGCCTCTAGTTGCTTTTACAAATTTGCCTGTTTTGTGCAATAGGCCCATTTTCAAATGGATCTCAAACAAATCTTTTTGGAATTGCATATACTTGGAAAAAGATTCCATTTTCTTAACTTTTATGTCTCTTTTCCTCTCCTTCCTGTTGGTCGTACACAGAATATTTGTTTCAGTGCTCCCAGACTACAGAATTAAACATTAAACTCTAATTGATTGTGTCAGGTGATTACCCAGCTCATCATATAACACCTCTTTGTGTTATAAATACTGTTTCAACATTATAGAAGAGGAAGACTCATTCTGCCTGTGATCTTTTAATTCCAACAAAACTGCATATAGATTCACCTTTTAATACTACAGGGCAAATCAGTGTGAAGTTTGGTTTTCCTCTCCACAATGACAAAGTGTAATAAAGAAATTATTAGTAGTGGAATTGACATAACAGAGATTAAAACAACAAAACAAAACAAAACAACCCAGACTGTTTTTGAACAGTTTATTTTCCTGCAGTAGAGAGGGTCAAAGTAATTTTTCCTTTGACCATGACAGGAAATAGGAAATCTTCTTACCACTATCAAACAGAAAAATTGATAACCGTTCTTACTGAAGGGAAATTAATTATTAGTATTAACAAATACCTAATACTAAACAAATTAATCTCCCCTTGATTCAGAGTCTTGGGAGAGAAAGCATTTTCATAGATACAAGCCTTTAAAGACTAGCTCAACCTTAATAATCTTTCCATACACTTTTTTTTTTTTTTTTTTTCCACAAAAATCAGCTTCTTGGTTTCACAATGTTTGCTGTGTTTCATTAATCTTTGAGGAAAATGTTAAACGTGAAGAGATGACATAACCACAGAGGTTAGTATCTTCATTAATGATGAATTTAACCTTAACCTTTCAGATACAATTTCTAGCACTTTTTAAACATTTAAGAGTCCTACTTTCAGGAAAACTAATAACCCATCAACCTTCAAAAATTTCAATATTTACAAACTGAGTTTGAAGCGAAGAATATATAAATAACTACAGAAAGAAAGGTTAAGAAACAGTAAAAAATGACCATTATTAGAATATTTTCCAGTTCCAGAAAAATAATGTAATTCTACATCAGTGCCATTTTTGTTTTTTGAAATCAACAATAGCACACAAATTTCTATTTTTTACTGCGAACTTCTGAAATTTCACAGAGTTCTTAAAACGCCAGCCAAACCAAAAGAGTATCCCAGTAAGCTATACCAACATTTACCATCTATTTAAATATCAGTTTCCCAAAACCCCTCTAACAGATTTCTGATTTTTTTGGGTAGTTGTCCATAAATGTCTAAGGCTAGGCCTGCCTTCTTGTCAAGGCCCTCCCCAGACAGCGAGCTCTCACAAATGCAGCAGCCCTGTGGCTAGAGAGAATCTACACCAAGGATCCCAATATCCTCCAGCTGTAGTTTGACCCCACACATGCAGTCAGTCCTTTTGCTGAAGAGACCAAGCAAACTCTCCATCATCAGACAGAGATGCCTATGGTCCCACACTACCTCTGGACCTGTGTTTTTTCTTGCCTTCACTTTGTCTTTGATGAAAGCTGCAGACAAAGGGTGAGTGGTTCCTTGTCAGTCCTGACACAGGTGATACCCAGCACAAATCCTCTCACATGCAAAGATCAAGAGCTCTGTTTTACCTTTCAAGTGTAGCTACTCCTTTATTTTTAGCACTGTATGATTTCCTGATGTATTTTAGACAACAGTATGATTTTCTGATGTGTGCTTTTAGGGATCTGCTATAGCTGTGAAGAATTTGAATGTTTGGAACCTATTCCTGTTGAAAATTCACTACGTTATTCAGAAGAGCTCACTATGTCAGAAATACACTATGGGGGAGAAGCAGCATGAAAAGTGCCATGCTTACATGGAATATAGGTGCTGTTCACACATAACATGATGGCTTTTCCTATCTCATGAGGGATGTCTGCCTCTGAAACACTAACATGCAGAAGTATAAACATCAGAGATTAAAAAGGAAGTGGAGAGGCTGAGGACTATCAGGGATTGTGTGAAATAGACTGATGGATTCACACCATTTAATCTCTGAGGGAAATGCAGCAGATGGGGGCTAGGCAAGAGTCAAAGCAGACCCAACCCTCTTGCCATCAGGCAAAAGGAGGGGACCTTAAAGATGGGGGAAATTGAAACATCCCAACTTGGGGTGGCAGGAGAATCCCCTCCTTGCCTCCCTGGCCTTCCCAGGTGCCCTTATGGAATAGATATGAGGCTCTCCAACTCTAGGGTCAGGCAAATGATAGTGGAGATGAAGGTCTATCTGGGAGTTGCCCAGAGCAAGTCAGACACTGGGTACTAAGGTACTAAGAAAGAAAGCATAATTGTAGTAGGTGACTCCCTTCCAAAGGGAATTGAGGGCACTGTATGCTGACTGGACCCATCCCACAGGGCAGGCTGCTGCCTTCCTAGGGCCTGGGCAAGAGATATTATGAAAAGGAGGAGTGGGTTGGCTCTGAAACTGTACAGAGCTCAAGGACAGTGGTGATGAGGTTTGGTGCCTGTGGGTGAAGATTAAGGATCCATAGAAAACAGAACAACAAGGGAGACATCCCAGGGGGAGTATGTTACAGCCCACCCAGACAGGACAAAAGAGCAGATGTTTTAAAAAGGCAGCTGGTGCTTCATGATCACCAGCCCTTGTTCTTGTGGGAAATGTTAACTTGTGGGATGTCTGCTGGAAACTCGGCACAGTGGAGAGGAGGCAGTCTAGGAGGTTCCTGGAGTGTGTGGAACATAACCTCCTGACACAGCTGGAGGTGAGCCTAAAAGGGACAGTGACCCATGAGAGCTGCTGCTTACAAATAGAGAAAGATGTATTGCACAAGATAGTTAGTTTGCTATAGATGCACACTGGTGACTAATAATTGTTTTTATTATACTCACGTGGTATATCCTACATATCCCCTTCTCCTAACCTCATGGTGTAGCCTTCCCAGACTGACCCCCTCCCCTCTGAAAGTCTCCCATTTGCTGTATTCCCTTTACCCCACACCCCTCCTTTATCTTGATGTTTAAAACCCCCACACTCATGTGGTGGGGGGTCTCTCTTCCTCCCTGGACTGGATCCAGCAATAAACCATGGGTTCTGGAGCAAGATTGAACAGGCCTCTTTCCTTTCATCACTAACTGGGCCCACTCCTATGGGCAGAGCTAGCCCAAGTTAAGACCATATCGGGACTGGCTCGCAGTGTTAGAAGGGCTGGTGGGAGATGTGGCAGTCAGGGGCACACGTCTTGGGCACACAGACCATGAAATGATACAGCCTTCCTTTTTGAAGGAAGGAAGTGGGGGTCAACGAACCTCTGCCTTGGACTTCCAGAGGTGGACTTTGACCTGTTCAGGACACTGGTTCAGCCAGTTCCTTGGGAAACAGTCCTTAAAAATAAAGAGGCCCAAGAAGAATAGACATACTCTAAGAAGGAAGATGTGGGCCATCCTTATGTGTTGAAAAACAAGCCAGTGTTGAACAACAACGGTCTGGCTGAACAAGGAGACTCATTGGAACCTAGGGGAAAAAAAGAGTTTATGAACTTTGGAAGAAGAGACAGGCAGCTCAAGAAGAGTACAAATATATTATTAGGTCATGTAGAGAGAAAATTAGAATGGCAAAAGCTCAGCTAGAACTCAATCTAGTCACTGCTGTGAAAGATAATAAAATGTGTTTTTATAAATACATTAACAACTACAGAAGAACCAAAAATCTCCATCCTTTATTGGACACATAGTGGAATATTGTCATCAAGGATGAGGATAATGAGGTACTTAATGCCTTCTTTGTCTCAGTCTTTAACAGTATGAACACTTATCCTCAGGGCATCCAGACGTAGAGTTGACAGACAGGGAGGGGGAGCAGAATAGATCCCTTGAAATCCAGGAGGAAGTAGTTAGTGACCTGACTTAGACACACAAATCTGTGGGACTGGATGGCATACCTGAGGATACCGAGGGAGTTGGTGGAAGAGCTGCCAAAGCCACTCCCCTTTATTTATCCTTAGTTTTGGCTAATTATTACCAGGACTGGAGCTTGACCAACGTGATGCCCATCCACAAGAAGGACTGAAAGGAGGATACAGGGAACTACAGGCCTGTCAGCCTGACCTCTGTGAATGGAGAGATCGTGGAAAAAGTAATCTTGAGAGTCATCATTTGTCATATGCAGAAAAACCAAGAGAGCAGCCTGAGAGCGTGGGTTCAGGAAAGACAGATCCTGCTTGACCAAGCTGGCTTTCTATGGTGACGCCAGGTGACATGCTTGGTGGATAAGGGAAAGGCTGTGGATTGTGTCTACCTGGACTTCAGTAAAACCTTTGATACAGCTTCCCATGACATTCTCCATGGCCTGGACAGGAGCATTCTTTGCTGGGTTAAGACCTGGCTGGCTGGCTGGGCCCAGAGCATGGAGGTGAGTGGTGCTGCATCCAGATGCAGCAGTGGTGGTCACCAGTGGTGTTCCTCAAGGATCAGTGCTAGGATCTGGACATAAGAATTGAGTGGACCTGCAATCAGTTTGAAGATTACTTGGGCAGGAATGTTGATCTGCTGAATGGTAGGAAGGCACTGCAGAGGGATCTGGGCCTACAATAATGGCCAAGAATTTGAGGTTCAATAAGGTGAAGTGCTAGGTCCTGCAAATCATTCTCAACCACTCCATGCAGTGCTGTAGGAAAGAGTGTGCTGGAAAACTTCCCAGCAGAAAAGGACCTGGGGTTGCTGGTCAACAGTGGCTGAAGANCACAGCAGCTGAACATGAGCCAGCGTGTGCCTAGGTGGCCAAGAAAGCCAACAGCATCCTGGCCTGTGTCAGCAAAAGTGTGGCCACCAGGACCAGGGCAGTGACTGTCCCCCCTGTATGGGGCACTGGTTAGGCCACAGCTCAAGTGCTGCATCCAGTTCTGGATCCCTCACTAGAAGAAGGACATTGAGGTGATAAAGCATGTCTAGAGCAAGACAAAGGAGCTGGTGAAGGGTCTGGAGCACAAGTTTTAAGTGAAGTTTACTTTTTTTTAACTTGGAGAAAATGAGGCTCAGTGACACAGTGCTCGAGAGGGTTCCCAGCTAGCCCTGGTCTTGGACCTTGCTGAGCGTGGTCTCTCCTGGCCTGGAATAGATANTAGGAAATTGAAACAAACACATCATAACAGTTCAGGGGTTGTAGCCAGATGGGGATTGATCTCTTCCCCCAGGTAGTCAGTGACAGGAGAAAAAACAGTTTCCAGATGCATCAGGCAAGATTCAGGCTGGGTATCAGCCAGAACTTCCACACTGAAAGGACTGTCAAGCACTGGAATGGTTTGTCCAGTGAGGGGGTGGAGTCACCATCTCTGGACTTGTTCAAGAAACAGCTGGACATGGCACTCAGTGCCACAGTATAGTTTAATAAGATGTTCAGTCAAAGGTTAGACTTGATGACCTTGGAGGTCTTTTCCAGTCTTAATGATCCTATGAATTTATGTTTCATATTTAAAAGCACTTGTGATTTTGGTGCTACATTCATTCCAAATCCTCCGTTTAACTCTGCAGCAATGAAAAAATTGCGCTTAAATGCACAGAACGAAAGAGATTACACTGAAGTTATGAAGAGTGCAGTCTCTTCTTAAGACCTGTAAAGGCCTCTCTGACAGTGAACGCAGAGGAGCTTTCAATTGCCTAAGTGTCTCTGCAGTCAATGAGGTGGTTGGATCTTTTCTTTGGTTCTGGTACCTACAGGCGCCTTGAACAGATGCAGCTTGTCAACTGCAGCCATACATCTTGCAGCAATAGAAAAAGCATGTGAAGTCTAAAATAAAGGGAAAAACACCCAGTATTTCCATATCAAGGTAAATCTCATTCCATCCTAAATCATACCCCCATTAATTTTTCACTATTTTTTAGGGAATTCTGTTTTTATTCTGCTTATCTACAGAAGCTGCAGTAGTACTAGAGCACATGATTTCTTTCCTAACTTGTGGTCTTCTGATTACAGGTAACAGATGCAAGAGGTCTGTACTGTAATTTTAGGCAGAAAGAAACTAAAAAAACCAAACATGTTTGAGCTGAATGCTGTATTTCAAGACACAAAGTAAGAAAGAGCACAGCTCTGGTGAAACACACTTAGCTTGCCAAGTTCATGCTAGAAGCCAAAAGGAGAGAAAAACATACCAGTGTTCAAAGTGAAATGACACTCTCACATCCTTCTGCTCCCCACTTCTTCAAAGTCTGAAAACATTACTCTGGCCAAACTGATATTAATAAACAAATATTAATATATTTCAACATGAAGCATGCTCTTTTCATAAAGCATTATGCACAAAATATCAGGCCAGAGCTGAAAGTGACAATGCATAGGGAACTGAGAGATGAAGCAAAAAAATCCTCCCTCAAATTCATTTTGCTTGATTTCCTAGGAAACACTGATTCTTAAGAGGGCTGATAGCACCCAGCTGTTGATCAGCTGTCCAGATTTAAAAAGAACAGTTCAGAATCTGTAAGGTTTAATATCCCAAGACCACTACCATCATGAATAAAAATGAAACTACATTCCCAAAGCTCTGGTGTGCAAGTAGGTCCATTTAAGTCAAGAGCGTATCAGTATGTCTGATTAAGATTCACATTAAATGCCTCCAACAATCTGTCTCCCCTCCTCCTCTGCCAGGCTGAGCTGTTTTCGAAGCTGAAGTTCATCTCTCCTGGTTTTTTACTGTTGCTTTGGTGACTTCCACTACATTGTGTATGAATTCTTGGAGAAAGACTAGAGAAGTTCAAAGCCATGTTCTGAACCCAAAGTAACAGGTCTTTCTCACATGTCTTAGAGGCCAAGTGAAGCCAGAATATGTTAGGAACATGTCTCTCCCAGAGTCTGACACTTTTTTTTCTCCCACTGTGTTAATACCTGGAGAAGACTACTTTGCCCAAACACACACAAATGAGCTTCCAGTCCAAAAACCTGCTGGTACTTGTTACTGTGACTACTTCTAGGTTCTGACAAACAACTTGAATTTTGCAAGTTTACTTTTTAAGTCTTCAAAGTCCCTTCTGCTGAAGGAATACCTGACAGAAAGTAGACTCATCAGATTAGAGGGTTGTTTTCTAAACAGGGTATTTGAAAGAAGCTAAAAATCAAAATTTGAGAAGAAATATTTGTGACATCTGTAACAATGCTGCCATACTACTGAAGGAACTTTCATGTTTAGGAACCAACTACAGAGAAAACGCCACATAGCAGCAAACATGGTCTCATAATGCCTTGACAAGACTCCCTGAAATCATACACCACAAATGCCCTGAATGAGGCATTGTAAGGCTTGTTTACAGTCCAAAGTTTATAAAAGCAAAATATTTAGAACAATCATGCTATAAGATGATTGCAGCTTTAGCACTCTGAAGGTTAAAGCACAAACATTCCCAGCTGGCATATTAATGAAATTAATTAATGAGGAAAGTATCTGTTAGTTTTGAGAGAAGAGGTGAAAGAAAGGCTTTGCAGCAGTGTCTTCAGGAATTTTCAAAGGTTTTTCTTTCACTTTCCAAGAAAACTGAATTTCCCTTTAAGTGCCTGGCATGGACAACTTCCTTCATGACATTACAGAAATCCTCATCCAGAGCCACTAGTAAGGTAAAATATGTGTGGAATTCAGTGTGGAACTGATTATGAAGTAAGGTATTTTGATGCATTTAATAATTACTTCAAAGTCCATCACGAGGGAAGACATTTGACCATGGATTTCTTGCAAGTTTTCATTTCCTTTTCTAGATAATAGCTACGGAATTTTATTTTCAATAGGAGCTTAGAGCAGAGGCTCTTGAAGTACTGAAGTATTTTCAATGATCCATCCAAGTTCTCCAGAAATTCACAAACATCACTGTATTCACTGTGGCAATTCAGCCAATCAGATTTCACTTTTAATTTAGCAAAATTTTATAAGAAGTCCAGTTTTATTTTTTTTTCTTTCCATGTTTGTGCAAGTTTCAAAGAAGCACATTATCAGCTAACAGATTTGCTGAAATTTGGCATCACAATTTGAAATATCTTTTTCAGGCTTCTGCTGCCTTTGTTTAGAGTGGTTTCACATCCATTTTAGCTTTGTTTCTGCTTTTCTGGATAAGCTATCTTGGTTGCAGGAAATTAAATACCTGTTTTCCTTAAGTCATAACAAGGTCAAGGACCAAAGAGGGTAGTCTTTGAAACAGAAGTCTTCATAAACTTCAGACAAAATTTGAATTTTCAGCAACTTTGGCAGCTCTTTTGGTCCAGACTTGTCACTTTTGGAATTTCCTCCTCTTTTTCCCATGGTTGTTGTGGTGGTTTGAAATGGAAGTGAGTTTTTTTTTTCGGATTCAGTGGTCAAACTAATGGGTGCTCAAGTTTGAATATTGGCACCTGGTGTGGCCACTGAGGACAAGGATCTGTCTCTGAGAACACAGGGGTTAAAGCAGAGGGCTCCCGGGAGAACTCTCTCTGGGTTCAGCCCGTGCAGGAGCTCAGGGCTCCCCTGCCCAGCTGCGGGCTGGCCGGGGCAGGGGAAGCCATGCGGCCTGGCCAGGCAGGCCTTGGGCAGAGAGGGGGAGAGGAGTTCCT
>VXBS01003640.1:63464-115637 GCA_013400255.1 Sitta europaea | reverse complement strand
GATTTTGGGTGGAGGGAGGAGGAGTGTTTTTAAGGTTTTCATCCCCTTCTGTGTGTGTTTTCTTTATATATTGTAAGTAATAAAGTTTTTTTTTCCTTTTTGTTCCAAAGTTAGAACTTGCTTTGTTCTGTTTTTGGTCACATCTCACAACAGACACCAGGGATAGTGTATTTTCATGGGGGCACTCTGAGGGGTGGCCACATAAGATCCTAAGGTATAAACTTCATGTTTACGGCAAATCTTACAAGCTATTTAGAATGTAGAAGAATGTTTTCAATATGAATAGTAACCAGAGTTATTCTGGAATGAACACACTTGAAAGTAAGCTGCTAATCAGCTGTGGATCAGTTTTGTTAACTCCTGGACAGGCAATCTAATGTCTAAAATACTAAATGTCTCCCTATTAAACCCCTCCCCCCAAAACCCCCAAGAAACCACCCATCATCAACAGCCATCATTTACTGCAAGCATCGAATTTACATTCAAAATTCAAAATTATAATGTATCTGAGTTAGTGGTAATAAAACTGGATAATTTATCTATGCACAATGAATATGAAATACATTTCAATAAAAGAGTAATTAAACCAGAAAGTCTCTAGAGTCTTAACTCCTCAGAAAACATGAACTGGGAAGGCAAACAGCTTAAAGTGAAGGTTACAACTGAACTGCTTTGGATCCATCAGATATAGTGCCAATACTAATCAAGGACAGAAAAAATAAATTTTTAACTTATTAGCTTGTATTTTGAATGATGACACAAAGGACTGACAAACAGTAGGAAAGAAGTGTTTCACTTTGACCTATCTTCACCTTTCTCTTGATATTACAGGTTTTTACAGAGTACCTTCTATTTCTGAAAGCTAATTCCAAAATTTTGAGACAGGTAGATATATCAAGACGTGGGAGATAATCTTTCAGGGATATTCAATTTCTATTAGAGAATATTGTCTTTCATAAGTGCTGGAAAATAGCACTCTTTTATCAGGGCTTTTAATAGAATAAGCTTTTAACAGCTGTAGAAGCTGTTAACATTCAAGTAAACACTTGAAACTAAGAACATCCTTGCACTCAAAGCAACAGAAATACCAGTGCTGTACTAATGAAGAGCCCTACTGTATGTAAGAGAATAATTTAGTAAGAATTTCTTCAAAAGAAAGTTCAGCTCTTATGTTTTTGTAAAGTGCAGAGTTTATAATCAATACTCTGCCAGCACTTGTAATGACTTCATTTACAATATTGCAAGGTCTCTAAAAATGTCATATTGATCTAAACTCACTTATGTACAGGAATAATATGATACAAAAAATAAGAAATCATGTTTTACTAACTCTCTGCATTTATATTTGTTTTTTTTTGAGTGATCTTATAAATACTACAAAAGATAATATTTTCCTTGTTCCCATTTATGTCTCAGAGTAGGAAGTTGGTTGAAACAGAATAATTACAAGGTGAGACAGTAATCCATCTAACTTCATGCAATGAAAGCCCCTCAATCCAATGAAGTTGCCCATATTGTTTTGAAAATACCTGAAAGTTTGTATTGCTTCTTCAATTTCTGCCATAGTTATTGAAATTGTGGGCAATTCCAGCTTTTCAGATTAGAACTGCTCTTCACCCCAACAGCAGCCTTTCTAAGACTATTGCAGTGTCTTCTCTCATCGCAGCAAAAGACCCAATCTCTCCCCCAGCTTTAAGCTGTTTGGCCCAAATGACCACTGATTTGCTAGCATATCTACTGACCCAAACCATCAGTTTAGAGGAATGTGCCTCCACAGTGAACTTTAATTAGGAAAGTATCACTGTGAAAAAAGCTGCACTTCATTATGAGATGTACTCACTGAAATGCTGAGGTCCAAACGCCACAAATGGGCAAAGAAAACCTAATGTTAAAGCATGCGTGCAAGCACAGCTGGATCAACAGTGTTGATGTGGTTGAAATTGTGCAGACCCAGGCTATTGTTTTATCCATGATGGAGCATCTCTCAAATTGTATTCCTTTCTCAAACTGTTAGAGATAAAAATCCAGCGTCTTATCTCTAGTCATAAAATACATCTACAATTCCTTTGATAGTAAGTCCTAAATAGTTTCTGTTTTTTAAGGCTTAACTAAAGTCACCACTTCTATATAATTAGTCACTTTCATGAAGTAACAATGCAAAATGGTGTTTAACATGACTCAGGCCTTCTCAGCAGTACTGGTAAGAGTATCCCAGACTTCTCAGCACTTGATGACCTCTGGGTGTTGGAGAAAACAAAGAGTACATATATCTCTGCTGGAATACAAACTCTACGTATAAATCTTCATTTGTTGTCAAGAACAGGGTCTTGTATCCTCTCATTACTCTAGCCATCCAAGCACATAACTGTATAAAAAGCCATCAGCACACAACTATTTCCCTAAATAGTCAGTTTATCAATTGATTGACATCTCGAGGTGCTATTAGCTATGTAGTTCACAGACTCTACCAGCCACTTAATCTCAATTCCACAACACTGTAACATGAAGCTCAACAACACATACTACAGTTTATCAAAAATCTCACAGTAGAGATGAAAAGGTGAAAGAAAACACTTAAAAGTGATACTGCAAAAGCATATTTGGAACTGTGTTCTCACTGGTGGCAGTTCACTCTCACTCAACTGAGTGAAGCAAATGAATAAAGATATGTATGTACCTCAAAAGGGCAGGATAAAGTTGAGTTGACTAGCTGTTAAACATTTACTTGAAGTACTGGGAATGGAAAAAAAAACCCTAGAAGACTACATCCAATTAATGGAACCTAGAAATTAATGGAGTAATTAAGCAAACGGACATAATGATAGAGCAAATCCTCCACTCTCCGTGTACTTCATAAAATCATAGAAAGACTAGGGTTGGAATGTGAGGATAGTTAAGTGTCACTTGTCAGGGAAGACCTAGTGCAGGGACATCCTGAGGCAGAGCAGAGGATCAAGGTGAGCTGGGCCAATTTCTAGAGCTGAGGAAAACTGCATTTGGCTAAGCCAACAGCAATGGCAATAGCAATAGCAGCTGATTTAAACACAACTATCTATTGTTTCCAGGCTACCTTTCCTTGCTTTCACCCTCTGTTTTAAGTTTGTCAAGGAGCATCTTGTTCATACGTGCAGGCCCCCAGCATCCTTGCCACATTTCCCTTGCAAGGAGATAAGCCTTGAACATCATCAAGCTCTCTTGGGGTCCCCTTCCCTCTAGGGTTCTATCCCCTGGTACTCTACCAAGAAGAGGCTGAAGTCTGCTCTCCTGAACACCAGGGTAGTGAGCTTGTTGTGCAACCTACTTGCTGCCCCCTAAGGATCTCAAACTCCATTTCAGAGACATTGCAACCCAAAACGTCCCTGAGCCTCACACTCCCCACCAGCCCCTTCTTGTCAGGACAAAATCTACCATAGCACCTCTCCTCTTTGCCTCGTCTATCCTAACCTGTAAAGGAAAGTTACCACCAAAGAATTCCAGGAAACTCCTAATGCAAGAGGTTTATGTTGCTCTGGGTTGTCGTTTCAACCAGCACTTGTGTGGTTGAACTCCCACAAGAAAATCAGTGTTTGTGAAGTCAAGGCCACTCCTGTTTTTATATAAGAGGCCTCAGTTATGTGGGTGGTCTTCCTGGTCAGACCCCCACTATAAAGGTTCCTGCCTGCCTTTAATCCTGATCCATTAACTCTCAGTCAGCTCCTCATCCATCCTCAGGTGAGGCTCCATGAACTCCAGCTGGTCACTGACATAGAGGGCCTCATCTCCCTTGCCTGACCTTCCTAAGGAGCCCATACCTATCTATCCATTTGAGTCACAGCAGTCATCCCACATTTCCATGATGCCTATGACTGTAGTCCTGCAAGCCTGCACATATCTCTAATTCTTCCTGTTTATTTCCCCTGCAGTCTGCATGTTAGAGAAGAGGCACTTGAGTTGGGCCCCTATAAAATTTTCTGGCTGGAGTATTTGAGATTCCTGTATGTTGTAATTCAGCTGCTGTCCTGTTGACCTTGCTTACCTTCTCCAGTCTCTAGGCAGCTCTTGCTAAATGGAAGAGTACATCACCCCACACATTATCATCATTAAATCTGATTATATTCCCTTCCCCCATCACATCAAGTTTAATGCCATATGAATAAGCTCCATTAGCCCTTGACAAAAACCCTCTTTCCCCTTTTAGAGAGGGGAATCCCATCCAAATTCATCATGTTCATGAAGGCAAACCCATTATATATATAAGAAACCAATATTGTGTCAGTGTGCCACCAGCCCCAGAGTCAAATATTAAGACTGGGTTCATTTGGTTTTTTTCGATGTCACCACCTGCACCTACAAAAGTAGAGGAAAAAATAACCTGTGCCCCTGATTACCTCTCCAACCATCCCAGGGTCTCGAAGTCTCTTTTGACAGCCTTTGGACTATGCATTGTAGCTTTGTCACCATGCATGTGGAGAACCAGCAGCCATCAGTATGAGTCTGGTGGCTCAACCAGACTAGGAAGTTTCCCGGTGGTGTCTCTAACTCATGCTCCAGGGAGACTGAGTTCTCTGCTGGAGAACCTTGTCCTACTAATCCACTGATTTTCCTACCACATCCAGAGCCTCATAGCAATTGCACTTGGGAGGATGAGGTGGAAAAGAAGGGCATTTGCCTGGTGTACCAAGCGAGGACTTGCCTATATTCACTTCTTCCTTCTATCTACTGCCTTCAGCCTGGCAGAGGGAGGTTACACAGCACTCTTGATATGCATTTCCTTCTGGTCTCTGCTCCTGTCTTAGGAAGGCCAGGGCACAGTTCAACTGGTGTATCTCCACCTTGGAGTCCCTGACACTTGTTAACCTCTCTATCTTCTCTTGGAAGACTAGGGCGTTCACTTAATTACATTGCATAGCAGCCTGCTAGATACACAGCAAATTAATTTCTACTGAATGCCTTCAATGACTCTCATACTGAGTGGTTAATGTAAAACTAAAGTGAAAAGATTCTACACAAATTCTAAGGTAACAGAGCTCCACTTACCTCCTTGTTGATAACTAGGATCTAACATAAGTTACAAGTAGCTCAAGAGCTTTGCAGAAACTTTTCACTGATATTGCTTACTCATTAAAGCAGTGGAAAATATTGTAAAAGACCAGCTCAAGAGACTGCTTTCCCTTCAACTTTGTTTATTGATGTACTGAACATGAAAAAGTACAAAGAATCCGAACACAAAAGAAAACATGTACAACCTCTTAAATACCCAAGAGAATATATCCTCTATTCCAACAAATGTGAATTAAGTCATACTATACAACTTCAAATAAATACCAGCCTTATATTTTACTAAGTGCTCTGATAAACACTGTAAAGTGAAGCCCAATTTACATGCCTTCTCATCAATGCCGATAGTTGCTACAGTAGTATAGGAAAGAAGCATGTAGCTAGTATTTCTCCCGCATTGGAAAGTTTGTGATTTCTATACTATATACAACTTTTAATGCAGAGGATTAGCTTTAACAATCTAAATGTGTCTAAGAATGAAGAAGTACTCAGGAACCCAATTGATTTTTGAATAGCATTGAGTGGGTCAGCATGAAAACTTGCTTATTCACTTTAGCACGCGCTTGACAGTATATGTACTGTACTATACTGAAAATTTTATAACTACAATTTAAAAGAATAAGAACCAAAACCAACTGCAAAGATAGTGTACAACTATGTTATGCATAGAACATTGCTTTTTCTAAGGGGAAGCATAAGAGCATCTCAGTTTATACAAAAAGCAGGACATTACTACATAGTTGTCAGTGCATCCTGGTGAAGGCATCAAACCCTCAGCTTTTTTTTTTTTAATTTAATTATAAGTTAGATGCTAATCAGAAAATATTCTGTATTTGTTTTCCTTAAATTTCTTCAATAGATGGCAAAGACTTTTTCTATTTCCCCAAATAGTGATTTAAGCATCATACAAAGTTAAACTTCAATAGCATACAGGTATTTATGGTTTTCATATGAAAAATGTAAGGAAATTTGCTCAAAACATATGTTTATACTTGTTTTTTTACCACGAACATATTTATAAACAAAAATGTTTCATCACCATAAACAGCTGAAGCTAGACTATCTACAGACAAAAATAGCAACAGATCTGATGCACTGTAAATTCAAGTCCTCAGGACAAAAAAAATAAAAAAGAAAAAAATTAAAAGAAGCAACCTCAAGTAACAATGTTAATGCCATTTACAAAGAAAAAACTTGTACAGAAACATTCAAAATTACAATTGGCATGTAACTTAAAAAAAATTATAATTAAAATTAGCTGAAAAGTTCATAACTTAAGGTCTTATTTACATTACACAAAGCTCAGGTGTTAGCCTTGAACGTAACTTTCAAAATACCTCCTAATGTATCCAACTCAGGCCACTTCTGCTGATTTGCTACTGCACAAATCATGCTTGATGTCTTTTCTTAAGACAAAACAATTCTTCAAACAATAGCAAGTACATCACTAAACACCATGAGCTCTATCTGAAGGGAATTCTTTAGGAAGAACAGATTTTTTTCCCCCATATCTCAGTGTTTTAAGATTTCTGCTTACTCTTACATTCTTTTTTTAAATTTTTCATTTGCTTCAAAATCACAAATTAAAGTGAGCCCCCTATCACTTAATAACCAGGATGATCAATGACTCCACTGATGATTACAAAAAATGAAACCAACAGTGCATACCATTGACTTTACTTCTTAATACAAAGGTCTCAAAAGTAGTTCTACATCATAAATCTTTCTAAATTTTTTCCCAACAACTGCAAATTTCCTGGTAAGTTTTAAAAGCTCACTAGGTGACATACGAAGAGATTTCTCAAAGTATTCAAGTCAAAATATTTGTTCCAGGACCAGTAAAAAGTTTCTCCAAATTTTTTATTTTTTTATAAAAATAGATGCTTTTTTAAACCCACATCAAAGAGGCTCTTATCTCTTTGGCAAGGTACTGCTTTATGAAAAGTTCTCCAGTATTCTTACAATAAGCTTTTATAATGTGTTCCCATTCCCCAACCCAAATGAAGATGATGAAATAAATACTGCTTATAACTTTATAAATAAATGTAAACTTCAAATTCTTTTCTTGAACAACAAAACAAAACCATAATGCATTACACTATGAAAATTAAACACAAATCAAGAAATGACCAAAGAAAAATTATAATATTACACGAAGCCTAGATATTTGCTCATAGGTTAAAGGCAGTCATGTATAAAGAAAAAAAAAAACTTCTTCCCTTAGCTGAAACATTTTAAAAGGTCCACCTTCTTCAAAGAAGGCATTAGAATACGCATTGTGACAGGTAAAAACCCTGTACCTCTTGTCAATACTCAAACACAAAAGATAGTTAAGAAGTTCTAATTCAAATATTAGCAATAAAAAAATCTCACATATTCTTAGGATGCTAAGTAGTCATTTTATCCCCATTTCCACACTGGCATACAACAAAGGCATTTACTAATGCATAAAGCTTCTTGTAAATTGCCTTTGTTGTATAGTTTTCATGTGTTAATGCACTGAGAATAACTTGTTAGGCTTTGTGCGTTTTGTTTGTTTTGAAGGAGACCTGCAATACTCTGTCACCAAGGCGGTATCCATTCAGGCTGGCTATTGCCATAGCTGCCTCATCATAGTTTGTCATAGTCACAAACCCAAAACCTTTGCATTTGTTGGTGTTGAAGTCACGGATGACCTTCACATTGGTTACAGCTCCGAAGGGTCCAAACATTTGCCAGAGGATACTCTCATCCGCATCAGGGGCCAAGTTGTACACAAAAATGCACCACCCAGTTCCTGCATGTCCAGGGATATTAATTCCGGCCAAACTGGTCATTCCATCAATGGTCATTGGAGGAAACCTACTAAAGAATGAGGCAAAGCAAAAGAGAATAACAATATAGCTTTTCACACAAAACCTCAGCAAAGAAATGTCAAAATAAAAGAATGATACAGAGCTTTTCACAGAATGAACATGTTGCTCAGACTAGAAAGATAAGATCAAAAATATTTTTTGCCTCCTAACTGCGCAAATACTATGTAAAAAATTATACATGAGTAGGGAGAACTAGGTATATCTGAAATGATGTAACAGAAAATCAAAAGGAAAGCATGCTATATAAAACCAGTGAGGATTAGCAAGTAATTTGAAACAGGAATTCCATGGAACTGCTACAAAAGGCTTGTCTATTTCATGCAAAATGCACCAAAATGAACAATCTCAGCTGAAGTCTCAACATGCAAAAATCCAACATAAGTCTTACTGAAAAGTAAGAGTTTGCAAAATACTTCAAAATAGTTTGGTTGTTATGAACCAACTAATCCTTTATTACCTCTTTACTCCATAAGCTATGTTGAGCAGATTGTCCAACCTGCAAAACATTTAGCAACATGTTCAGTCTTCAGACCTTTCCACCCTTTAAGATTAAGGAAACTTAATATATTACTGTCACATCCATTACACTGTACTGAACCTCATGCAATGTTAAAGTACCACCACTGAAATAGCCATTGCACTTCATTACACCTGATAGTGAATACAAAACCATATTCTTGTGTAGTAACCACAATAATAAGTTAATTTTATAAAGTACATCATGGCCACAAATTTAGCCTAAATCATATAGTGTTACCATAAAGTTACAGTCAGTGACCATATGGGTGAAGTTTTCCACTTTACTAACTTGGTTGAGAAGACAACTTAATTTATTGAGGCTTCTGACATGTTTGCAGACATGACTATCAAGCACATACAGTGTTTAGGACCACTAGCAACTGTTGCATCAAATTCTAAAAAAATATTTTCATATTCCTACTCCTTCTGGCAATTCCAGAATGTTGGGAGGCAGAAGGATGGTTTGGCTGAGCAGAGCTATGGCAAAAAAAGTAATTGTAAGGACCATGGAGGCAAAGTCAGATGGATATGGAAAGAATACAGAGATGTTGCTTGCCAATGGAGGGGGAAAATTTGTGTGGCCAAAGCACAACAGGACTTGAAGCTTGCCAAAAATATGGGAGACAACAACAAGAGGCTTTTAAATATGTTAATTTCAAAAAGTAGTTCAAAAATAACATCAGCCTGTTACAGAATGAGGATAGTCACCCTGCAAACAGGGACACAAACAAGACAGAGAAGTTTAATGCTTTCTTTGCCTCCATCTTTTAACATTCATGATGGGCTAAGAGGGTTCCAGTGTCCTGGGCTGTGAGAATGGTGAACAATCCTCAACTTGAGCGGGACCTCCTGCTCCAATGGGATCCCTACAAATTTATGGGACTTGATGGGATTAATCCAAGAACACTCAAAGAACTGGCCAATGTCTTTATGAGGACTCTTTCTATGATTTTTTAATGATCTTGGGAATATAGAGCTGACTGGAAGCTGGCTAACACTACCTCAATTTTCAGTAAGGGCAAGAAGGATGACCCTGGAAACTACAAGCCTGTCAGTCTCACTTCAGTGCCTGGTAAAACTATGGAGATTATTCTAGGAAGTACTGAAAATCATAACCACAGCCAGCATGGCTTCATGAGAGCAAAGTCCTGCCTGTCAAACTTTTAAGTTCGTTTTATGACAGTGCGGCCCACCCAGATTATGAAGGGAAGTCAGCTGATGTATCCTTTCTGCATTTCAGTAAAGTTTTGGTACTGTCTCTCCTGGTACCCTTCTGGACTAAATGTGGAGCACACAGCTGAATAAACACATCATGTGATGGGTGAACAACTGGCTCACGTGTCAGGCACAAAGGGTTACAGTGAATGGGTGACACCTGACTAGCAACTGGTCACTACTGGGATTCCACAGGGCTTCAGATTAGGCTCAGTGCTCTTTAACTTCATAAATTCCTTCAATGCAGGACTTGGGGAGCATATACTAAGTATGTTTGCCAGTGACACTAAATTGGGAGGACCTGTTGACTCAAGTCAGAGAGACGGTGAAGAGACCTTGATTAATTAGAGGGTTGGGCAATCACCAACCACATGACACTTAAAGAGGGCAAGTGTCAGATTTTGCACCTGGGATGGGGCAACCCTGGTTGTACAGAAAGACTTAGGAATTAAGACACTAAAAAGCATGGCAAGGGACCTGGGGGTCCTGGTCAATGTCAAGCTGTCCGTGTGCCAGCAGTGCCCTGTCAGCCAGCAGGGCCCCGTGTCCGGCGCCATCAGGCCCAGCAGCCCAGCCGGGCAAGGGAGGGGATTGTCCCGCTCTGCTCTGAGCTGGGGCGGCCTCACCGCCAGTGCCGGGGGCAGCAATGGGTGCCACGACACAAAACAGACACTGAGCTGTCAGAGAGTGTCCAGAGGAGGCCGCAAGGGTGGGGAAGGGTCTGGAGAGGAAGCTGTTGTATAAGGAACAGTTGAGGTCACCTGGCTTGTTCTGCCTGGGGACCCTGAGGGGTGGCTGGCCTCCTCACACTCTGCAGTTTGCTCATGAGGGAAGAGGAGGGGCAGGCACTGATCTATGTGGTGACAAAGACAGGACCTGAGGGGATGCCCTGAAGTTTTGTCAGGGAGATTTAGGTTGGATATTAGGCAAAGGTTCTTCACCCAGAGAGTGGACACTGGAAGAGCATTCCTAGGGAATCAGTCATGTCACCAAACCTGCCAGGGTTCAGGAATTGCTTGGATAATGCTCCCAGGCACATGGTGACTCCTGGGGATGGTCCTGTGCAGGGCTAGGAGCTGGACTTGATGGCCCTCGTGGGGCCCTTCCAACCCAGGATATTCTATGAAACTATGATTTTTCCATGATGAAGTGTTTGTAGAATACACACACACACATATACTATTTTCAAGATTTCTCCATGTGTTTCTTGCTTCACCTTCCCCCAGTCATAGAATGCCACCACAACTCTAAATCCCTTAAAATTACCTAGCTAATATCTGAACTATGCTATTTTCACTCCTATTGCCCTTTTTCCTGGAGTCTCTAAAACTGTTTCTTTCAAGAAATGTTTACCCTGAGGAAGCTCTTGTTCCTTTCTGGCAAATTCCAGATACATGAAGACAAAGTCTTATTATAGACTGTCTTCAAGACTCAGTAAAATATGAGCTTAGGTAAAAAAAAGTACACTTGATTTAGTTTTCCAGAAAGCAATGATTCTGCAGTGAGCTGGGTTTGCAGAATACACTGACAAGAAACTAGTGAACCCCTAAAAGAGCAGAAAAAAGAAAATTAAAAAATACTTGACTACTATCAGTAGATAATGTGTATGACTGAGGTCTACGGTCATTGCTATCCCAGGTGGAGAGCAAGGTGAAAAGTTCTAGGAACGCCACCACTTATAGGTCCTTGTTACAAGGGCAGTGTCACAAGGGCAGGTGAGTACTTAATACAGTAATGGTATAACTTGTATTATTTTTCATCGTTTACCTTCAAGACTTGTAAATATTGTGGAAAAATTCTCAGGGACTTTCACAGGAAAAATTTTTAAGATGCTTTAAGTTATACATCTTACAGAAACTGAGGAACAATTATGTAGAGTTGCTTTCGAAAATACAGCTCAAGCTCTCTCTTAATGAGAAAAAAAGGAGGCATTATATTGATGTATTGATCTCGTCGCTTTAATTATTAAAGTTTAAGCTGTTTTCAGGCCTCTGTCAACTATTAAAAGACATGGGTAAATTGCATCAGGTAATCCTGTCTGAAGTGTCAACAGCTAAGACTTCTTGCATGTGTAACACATGAAACATCTGAAACATTGGTGCCATCTCAACTATATAGTCAGCATCAGATTTGGAAAGATGAAACAATGCAAGGCGAAAATATAAAAGAAAAAATTATTTCTACTGACAGTGTAAAGATTTAAAAATTGTTAAGACTGTGTTTTAGTGATGAAACCTTAGCCTGAAGGCCTTGACCAAAAAAAAAAAATAAAAATCTGTCTTCAACCTCAGTTTAACCTTTTGACCAGCAAGTTAAACTTCCTTTCTTCTACATCAATAAATGTGAGAAAGATTTTACTCTTCTTTTTACTACAGACTTGGTATTACTCAATGCTTTTTCTTACCATTAAACTTGTATCTGGGGCAAATCATAGTATCTCTTAAGGTGCTTTTAATCATTACTTTACACTTATACTTTATGCTTATGTATCTCAGAAAAAAATAACAACTTCCCAATGAAATGTAAATGGGCATTCATAAAAATACAATTCCATTTGAAGAAAAATAAATCTCCACCAGTGAAAGTTTAAGATACAAAGCTTAAAGTTGCAGGTCAGGGGTAGTCTGTTGAAGTTACTAAGTGCAAAGAAATAGATCTTATCCAAAAAGAACCAATCCCCCTGCAAAAAAAAAGCCCCAACCAAAAAAAAAAACAAACCCTGAAAACAAAAAAGCAAAATAAACCACAACAAAACAACCCCACCAATCCTCCCTTCAAATAACCCAAAACATGCATACCCCAACCAAACAAAATAACTGCCCAAAACCCCAAAAAACCCAGTACAAAAGCAAAAAAACTCTGAAAGCTGGGAGAATTTTTGTAGATCACGATTGATCTACCTGAAGTATTAGTGAAACACCAATGCTATCCCAGCCAGCATCTGAGTGAAACTGAACAGAGGAGTATCTTGGAACATGGGCAGTGAGAAGAACTCAAGGAGTCTGTAGGCTAAGACTCGCCAGAATATGTTTAATGTTGTAACACATAAGCTTGTAACACACAACCTATGATCTTATTTCATACAATACACTTGAGTCCTGCAAATTCTGTCCCTATGCTCTACCTGTAGACAAACAGCATGTCTAATTTTATACAACATTCAGAACACTGTTGTAAGGTAGCCCTTTCACTACCTAAGAAATAGTAAGGAGAACCACAAAAAAGTAAATAAAATTGGTATCCCCTCTCCTACAGCAGAATACCTACTCCTCATACCTGTGAGATGCACATAAGGCAAAAAAGCTGAAGAAAAGAAAAACTCAGAAATTCTGACAATAGTGCAGCCCACAAACTCTTGAATATTTGGCTTATAAGCAAGTCTAGCCAATGCTAAACTTTTGAATTTTGGTATATTCTCTTTGAAGCAAGCCATCAACTGGTTTTGTTTCTTGAAAAACAAAATAGAAATACTCTTTGAGTGTATTACTATTTAACACAATCCAGTCACATTGTTCAGGGGTAGAGGAAGGGAAGAAATAATCAAGATCACTGAAAAAAATCCAAGGTACTCGTTGATGTAGGTAATACAGTGTTTCACTTTTTTCTCACCATCTGTTCTTTTTGGTACACAGGAAACTACATGGCAATAGTTTCAACATGATGGGAACATAAATCCCCAAAAAAGCACATGTGGAAAATATGTGAACATCTTCAATATGAAAAGCTACAACAAGAAAAGATAAAGTATGGCACGGAGAACACAGACAACTAACCAGGGAAGAAACTGAAAACCAGAATGCAGAGGAAAAATGTAGCAGTAGATGAAGAGGGAGGTGGCTGAGGAATGCCATATGGCTAAGAAAAAAACTCCAAGGTCAATATTAACTGAAACAACTTGCACGTTAATCAAGAATAACCTAGGAAATGAAAAGTAATCTTTGAAAAAAGTTTAGTGACTGAGTTCAACAAAGAAGTCACCTTGGTTTAACTAAGTATCCTTATTAGACACTGAAATGCTATCAATAGGATGGCATGCATTTTTGGGTTTATCTCTACAGTGGTAGAATAGCTACGTTCAACATTAACCTTTTTCCTTCCCACACAGAAGTCAGACAAGCAGGAAAGCACAAGAGTGGAGGCAAACAAACAGGCCTGTGGGAACATGCAAGTTTCAGCACAGTTGTGCACATTATTTGACTTACCTAAAACGTTGAGCCTGCTGAGCTAGAGGGGCAGGATACCTTCTGTTTGAAGAATGGTACAGCTGGGAAAGAATGGCCTGATTGGTTTTTTGGCTTGGGTTGTTAGCAAACTTTACAGTGATTGGCTCTGTGGCACCTGGAGGCTTCTGGCCATTCAAGCCCTTGATAGCTTCTTCTGCTTCAATTCGCTTGTCAAACCGGATAAACCCCACGCCCCGTGACACCCCTGCACAAGGTGAAAAAAATCATACAGTAATGAATTCACAGGCTCCAGAATATTAGATGTTAACTTTTTACTTGCATGGCCAATTGCTATGTTGATGGTTGAATGCTGCAAACACATGGTAACTTTGAGCCTAACGAAACTGATCTTTTGCGTAAAGTAAGAATTTTCTACTGTAATTTTGATTATAATTTTTAATTTAACTGATGTAAGACATTTGTGTAAAAAGCTTTTAAGTTTGAGGGGAAACAGTGGAAGCAAGTATAGCGAGCCAAAGTGGAATTTGGAAACAAAGCAATTTTGCTGGACGGAGATGAACCCAAACCAGTTCCACTGTAACTTCTGGTCAGCTCATGCTACTTTCCAGTACCTAAATTCACAAAAATTCTGTAATAGCTTAGATCTCTGCCCTCTAGCAGCAAAAAACCAGCTTTTGTTCTCCTGCAGTATCCCCTAAAGTTCTCTTTGGAGCAATTATGCTGATAGGATGATAACATACATGTACTGTATTACAGTAATGGGAATTATGGCAATGTTTTAACAGTCAGTGGTTACCTCTAAGTGAAAGACTTAGTTTTGGTTTATCACCATACAACACTAGGTGTTACTTTTGAAGGAAATTTTCTTGATACAGAAAAGTCAAAGGCAACATGCAAAGGAATCCAAAAGTGTTTATGGAAGGTCTTAGGAACATTGTACATCAAAAATTCCAAGTGTCTTAGACAAACATTTTGAGCTGTGGATGCTTGAACCAATTAACATTAAAGCTGCTAGCAGCCGACATTAGTTAGATCAATGTTTTGTTGTAATATTTCTAATGCCATTCACATCCCGTTTACATTTTGGTTCATGAATAAGCAGATGAGTTAGACACTTGTCCTCAATTGAGAAAGACATTAATGACAAGAAACGTTTTCTGTTCACAAACAATGATGATTTAAGGCATCAAAAGTGACAATGAAATAAGAAAGCTTTAAAGAGGCAAATGTCACAGCTTCAACTTTGCATTTTTTATCTGTCAGTTTGTGTCATAACCTTATTATTCATATAATTCTGAGCCCACTTCTTCCAAATTACTAAAAAGGAGGCAAGAAAGCTTAAGCCTTAACAACAATCTATATGTCAGGAAGTACGCTGAAAATAGCAGGATTTCTGAATATGAAGAGAATTATCATGTATATTACAAGTTCAGTTATATTTACTTACTGGTCCATTTGTTAAATTCCATCTATTTCTATATAGGAATATATAGGAACCTACTGTGAACAGCTATTTACTGCACAAGGACTAAGAATCTGTCCCACAAATCTGCTACATCTACAAGTCAGTATTTGGCCTTTAGCATTCCTTTCTATGACTCTCTACACTCCCAACAACCCGACTGCTAAAACACTCTCTAAGTATTTGGTGTCAACACTGAGATTTCTTTTAAATTAGCGGAAGTCAAAGGAGTACACACAAGTTCCTCTAAAGGTGATCCAAGACTCAAATGCTGGCATGTGCAAACATTTCAAAGTAAGACAATTAAAAAAACTTAATGACCTTCTACAGTTGAAAGCTGTTTGCCATCCAAGAGGATATGCAGCTTTGAAAAGGTACAACTATTAAAAAAAAATAAAATAAATCAAACCCAGCTTATTCAGGGAATAATTATGTGAGCAAATGACTTCCTCTGTCCCATCCCTTAGTGTGCCAGAAGGGGGAGAACTTGGAGAGCCTTGCTTCTTTGTATATTGCCTTGTACACTCGATACTCCTGACATGTACTTGGCTTTTCATTCATTTGCTTACTTCTGGCAGAGACTTCACAACAGGTGATACATTGAACTATAAAGCTCCTCAAGATCAGCCATCTAAGACCACAAAAAACCACAGGCATTACTGTCCGAGTCTGAAGAATGACCACAAAGTGTCACTGACAACGATTACCTGACTGACACACATACTGTAATAATGAAAATAAACTGCTACAGCTTAGTACTTTAAGGCACAGGTAATCACAGAACTTACCTGCTCCTGGGAACTCAAAGTCCATGTGTGTGCCCAAATTTAATGAGTTAAAAGACTGTTGAAAACCTTTTTAACAGCAACTGCTAGGGCTTCTGTAACCTTAGCCTCAGAGAACCTGCTGTGTATTTCTGCACAAAATTTTCTTTTTAGGAAAAAAAAAGTTTAATAAAACTTTGTAAGGCACTGGGAGACTATTTTCACGTAGCAGCTTGGAAAGGAAGATTATGGCTGCTGTAAATTTATTACAAGGCATCAAACAAGCTTCAAACCTGCACCTTCAGGGTGGAAATGACTCAAGCTGGCTCAGTACACGACACAGTCTATTTTTGTCAGTACATATTTATGAGCAATTCCAGGAGAAAAATGCATTTTCTGGCCAACATATATTATTTATACATTATAGAGACAAGACTATTGTACTAAAAGATGAAGTATTTCTTATACTGTGAGTCCATGAAAGGCCATGCAAAACTGCATACTTACCAGTGACTTGGTCAACCAGAATACGAGAAGTAATAATACGTCCATATTGGGAAAAGAGTTGTTCCAGTTCTTTCTGGGTCATTGTTTTTGGAAGTCCACTAACATACAAATTTGCATCTCTGATAGAAGCTGAACTTGGTCGTGCATAAGAAACCTTAGGAAAAAAACATAAAAAAATCCAAAACCAAACACTTCAAAACCAGCTAAAATAAGATGGTGTTACTTGTTCTGAGACATTAAAACATCTCCAACAGCAGACAAAACAGTTACTTTGCAAAGCCAGTTTAGTGGGCTTTTTTGTTTGTTCATTTTTTGGTTTTGGGTTTGTTTTTTTTTGGGAGCTGGCTTTCCAAACAAAAAAAAGAATGCAACTTAGATCACACAAGAGAAGTTGACTACACGAACTCATATCAAAAGTATTTCCATACTAATAATGATTGATAAATGAGAAAAAGCTAGGTACACATTCCAGGAAGCCTTGGTGGAGGAAGTGTTCTCAGTTGACTGTAAGATTGAAGTGACAAATCTAAGAAGTTCCATGATCCATGAATTCTCATTAAAAAGCACTAAAACACAGAAGGAATTAAGATTTCAGTATGATAAGTAGGCCAAAGGCACAGAAAGACAGTCTGAAACAGTTAGAGGTTTGCAAGTGTTTTTTGAGGACTGTGTCTTTTGTAAGTGTTGAGCTTGCTACCAAATGACACATAATCACAATCATTCATGAGATCAGGATAAAATCTGCTACATCGCTTTTCAGGCCTAAGAATGAATGGCAGAAGTAGGACTCCAACCTGAATTTTGCCTGATCAGCAGCTTGTCAATTTCTGCAACAGAGGCCTTAAAAACAAATGCCATCTAACAGTGAACTTCAGGTCATTTTGGACGTAAGTTTGGACGTAACTTTTTGGATATAACCTGCTGCCTCAATGTCTCAGTCGAAGTATTTTAAGATGATCAAGTAGATTTTTTGACCTTTAGACACATGCTACAAAACAGCACGCTCACTACTTCCTACTGAAGTTGGTACAAGTAGTTTTACTACAAGAATGATTAGGACAGAACATCTGCACTTCTTGAACAGGACAAAACACTTCACATCTAGGCTTTTCACCAGTTTAGTATGTGAAAATAAAAAGGATCCTCAAGAAGTTGTCAGATTTATCTCCTTTCCTTCCCTCCCATTCCATGCACTATTAGCCAATACTGGGCAACTGGAACTTGATTCTGTCATTCTGTCTTTTGCCTAATTATTTTCAAATCCTTCCTGTCTCATTTCTATGCAGAGCAGCAGACATTTAAGACTGCTGTGTAAGCAAAACAGAAGACAGCATGCTGGAGATTAAATAAGCAGTCCCCTGAACACTGCTGCGTCCACCCAGAGGCTTTGTGCAAGGTACCTTTGTGCTGGTTGAAGAGGAAGGACCTCAAAAACTTGTAGCTATCCAGCATGGAACCTTGTAATTCACACTGCCTTGTTCTTTCCAAATGAGAGCCAAACAAGAGCTAAAGCCCTATGTTCCAAGTTACAGGAAAACAGAGAGTAAAGACTGCCCACATTCAGCCAAAGAAGCAACAAAGACAATGTCAAGTCTTTAAATCTGAAATTTTTAAATGCTCAAATCAATATTTCAGTAAATATTTATATTCACTAGCTCAATTGCAATCTTTCTGCTTAATACACTACTTGTCCTTAAAGAGTAGTGTCTAGTTCTTTTAGAATGTGAGTTTCTAAGGTAAAAAAAACCCTCCACTAAAAAGATTCCATCCAAGTATGCCCAGATACTGGGTGGTATGGGTTAAACCTACAAAGAAGACAGATTTATACTGAGAAAAGGAACACATTAGGAACAAGTATGCCTCCTTCGCAAGCACAATAAAAACAAGGACATACTGCTTTTTCTAACAGCAATGTTCTCAGGGGCCACTGTGCCAGGCAAGCAAGTTCTTAACTTGCACTTAAATTTTTATGTGATACCATGATTCAAGAATTCTTCTTAATTTGATTTCTAGTAAGAAGATGCTGCAGCACACCACAGAGATGAGGTCTCAGCTGTCACTAGCCAGTGACATGTTGTTGACTGAGAGTAAGCACATTACTGTATATTTATCAGGTTTACTTCCTGTCTCTTCTCAAGTAAAGATTGTTCCACTCCAAACAAAGCTTCAAGGCCACTTTTCCCAGTAAACACAACTACCTTGTTGAACATATACACGCTGTGCTGAGTTCATGGTAGATGAAGCCTGCAGTAGCACATATCTGTTGCCAGAGCAAACTGGAAATTCAGACTTACCTTTGTTAAGGCAACTTACACCCAGCTCTGTGGAACTAAAAAAGCTCAACACAGCTTCACTCACAAGTTTAGATTAAGCTGATAAATACAACCATATCCCATACAGGTCCTGATTTTACAGCCTGCTGTACAATAGGCAATGCACTGAAAAAACAGACACTTAAGCAACAGCCTTTCAGCATTATCATAAGAAGAAGTTTCACTATTTTAGTTCACCCCTCAAAGTGTTCCAGCTCTGACAGCTACAACCCATGCCACAGTCACAGGCTTGAGGTGGGTCATGGGATCCACGTCTGTTGCCACTCAGCTGAGGGCACAAGTGGACCAACCTGACAAATTTAGGCCTAAGACCAGTCTTTATACATCTCAGAGGAAAAGGACTAGAAGCCTTCCTCAGGATATAACTAATTTAGGACAGCACACTGCTCAAAGAGGAAGATCTCAAAATGCTGCTGTATGTAGCACAGAGGAAGACCAGAACAGGCTTTCAGAAGACTTGGTCTAAAGCAACTGACACCCAAAACACCACTTGGTGAACAGAGGCAAATGTACATATGTGCTAAGAACAGAAACCAGTTGGAAATCCTACCACTGATAGAAAGACAAGCAGAGCTTTTTCCAGAAGTGCTTAAGATACTGTGAATTTTAAATCCAAGAAAAGAAGGAAAAGGAAAAGGAAAAGGAAAATCAAGTTCACTGACATAAAACATGAGATGGGAATTACAAACTACAATCATAGAATAGCAAAACAGAATTCTGTTTTGTCCTTAAAAGTAGCAATACAGAAGAGCACTTTAAAAATTGCAGTTCGTAACTATCACTGTCTTGCTAAAATAAGAAATAGTTAGAATTTAAGTACAAATAAAATATATGAACTGAAAGGAGATCAAGTCTCCAAACATATTCTATTTCATACATTTCACATTCTTAAGAGTGAGTCTCAAGAGATGTTTCCTCATACTTCACATTCATGATTCTGATCCCCACTCACGTCCAAACAAGGAGAGCACAGGAATTTCAGATGCACTAGGAATAAAAAAAGCAGCTACCTTTCAAGGAGGACAGGTGTACACAGTATAAGATTAAGCCCTCCACATGAATAGTACAAATAGGAATAGAATCTTAAAACACAAGACCTCAATTATTCTCCTGAAGGAAATGAGTAAACCTCAGGGTATACCGAAGGAGCCTCTGCTACTGACAGAGATTCTGGAAAATGCAACACTTGGGCACCTCCTGCTCTATCCACAGCACATCTTGAAATGCACAAAACACATCCACTGCAACTTACAGATCACTGGAATATCTTACAACCTTTCTGGAAAAACTATTACTGCATAAATGAAAGACAACACAGTCAACATTTAATATGACAAACTTGAAAGCTGCTAGATTAACAGAGGTCTATGATCTGAAGACTGCCATAATTTCAAGAGTAAGCACAACCAGATTTTACATTAATATAAACCCTCTTACAAAGGAAACAGATAATGGATTTAAACAAAAGAATAATAATTTAAAAAAACACAAACAAAAACCCCCAAAACAACAAACCAGTAACAGATCTCTGGGCATTTACAGCATTTTGAATCCATGCAGCAAGCCACAATCTTCTCAGAAGACTTTGTGTAGCATGGGGGAGGACAGGGTACAAAGAAGCAGCACCAGCCCTAGTAGCAACAAGCAGTTTTTGTTGGTTTTGTAGACATTTTTTAACTTGCATTTGAGCAATGCTTACAGACTTCCATCAACTCTACACAGTACTGCTGGCCCCTTCTAACATCTCCATTTCTGTGTCAGGAATCCCTATGCAACTCAGAAAGGACCCTACTGAACTGCTGAAACTTTCTGGCTACAAAGCTGCTCAGCAGCCTTAGGCTGAACTGCACTGGTCCAGGGATTCTCTCCCTGAGAGAAGCAGGGGCAGACTCTTGCAAGACATTCTCATCAGCAGCAATGTGGCACTTGGGGCTCAAACAGAAAACAAACTGTGATTGCTAAGTGTGAAGACAGCATATTTTATGGTTCGGCCTGACACACTGTGTGAACAGACAACCAACTACCTGCCTGTAATGTGGTTTACAGGAAGTGACAGCAATATACATTAAGAACTGAATCCTCCTCTCACTCATCTTCAGCTACATGAAAAAACAAGCAGCCAGCTTAAGATGGATAAGTAACATTCAAAATCTGAGGACATTTAAATTTCAGTGAAGAACAGTTTTTACCTGTGGGTGAAAAGATACGTGTGTCTGGGTGTGTGTAGGTATTAAATTTAAAATGCCAAAGTTTTAACTGTTAACACAGCTAAAAGATTGCATAATTATAATTTATGTAACTCCAACAGAAATGCAAGGAAAAAAAACCCAACACGTTTACCATTCTTCCAAGAAAAATTGTTCTTCTATTTCAGGTCTGCTAGAAGAGTGCAATCTGACCTTAAGAATAGAGTCCTGAGGTATTTAATCACCCTGTCAAGAGCACTAAATGCTCTGGCATCATAGCCCCTCTCTCAGCCTTTGCTAATTGACAATATCAGCAAAACTCACTAGCTTTAAATTGAACCTCCACATAGGATTTCCTTTTGCTCCTTACTAGTCCAGTGTTCTCTAATACTTGTGGAAGAGTGGGTGGGAATAAAAAAAAATAATAATCTAGAAGGTAACGAGTGTTTCTGTCACCTTCCACAGCACACTCGCATTTGGTATTCTAATAAAGTTTTTACACAATTCATGCATACTTCATTGCTACTCAAGGATATTAGTTGATCAAAAAACTACTACAAAAAAGGGACACTACCAAATTTTTCTCTACAAGTATCAGTAAAGACAGGAACAATCCCAATCTTTATCTGTTGCACTGAACTCAGAAATCAAACCAGCATCTCTCTTTTTTTCAGTATTTTGCTATTTTCCACCAAGTGTTTAAAGTGTTTTCAAGAGTACTATCATTGGTAAAATTTCTTAGGGTGCAGCTACTGAGCAATTAAGTTAAAGGTTAAACAGTGGTTCAAGAAACCAAGTGAAATCACATGGCATAATGCCAAGTTTTAATGACGACGACAACAACTCAAAGGACACTAATGAACTTGCAGCATATCCCTCATTTCTAGTCTTCCCTTGCTATACACAGCACTTTTTGGGGCATTTTTAAAACTGAATGCTTAGTATTCACTTTTCTACTGAAGTCTTAACTGGCTCTTCTTATTACACAACTTCCTACAGTAGGGCAGTCAACTAGGTGATGACGGCAAAATAGGACATCTTAGGTTTGCAGCCAAAGAATTTGTCAAATTCATTCCAACAGGAAGTTGGCAGAATGTTACACATTAAGCCTGTTTTTATTTTTATTACGTGCAAAGTTATAAAGGAGTGGGAAGAAAACTTACAGATTTAATACTTCAGATGAAATATTCCTTAAATTTCTATTCCTCTGACAGATAATAATTACCCATGTAAACATCCCAATAATCCAAAGAGCTTCAGAGAAGGAAAACCTTATTAAATTTGACTTGTAAGCAGAACTAGGATAAGTAAAATACAGACATCTTATAAACGCTGTTTTATAAAAAAGAAAACTCTAGCCTGGACAAACTATTTTTCCCCCCTTTCCAACACGTATTTGCATGTGTGTCCATAGGTCTCACACCAGCATTCTCCATTAAGAGAACTGCCAGGTCCTGCATGCAGGGGCTCTGCCACTTCAAGCCTTTAAAAGGGAGGAACGAGCACAGCATTACTGTCATCTTTGGTGTCTCCTTAGCAGCTGCAATACCCAAAGGGCTGCAGATCCATCATCAGGGCAGCCCAGCACCCACAAATTAAAGTCAGAAATATTGTCCAGTGTCTTCCTGCTACCCCTAATAGTCCAGGTAAAAAGCTGCTTCCTACTCACCCATTCTGCATGGCTCTTAGCCAGTCCAAAGAGAGGCCATTTGTTTGCCCAATCCTTTTTAATAAGTGAATCTTAATACACTCTCTTGTTAATGCAGAACTCTTTTACTTCACATTGAAAGATATTCCTATTCAGATAATCTCACACTAAAGTAACTTTTTTCTTTTAAAGAGTTTTCTCATAAAACCAACCTAACCAAGGGGAGGGGAAGCATGAAGCATTTCTCCTCTCCCAAGCAAAAAAATGTGCTCAATTTTCTTTATCCCTATGTGTAAATCTCATAACCTGTTTGTTTCTCTGAGTTTTTCAGATTTGGAAAGAACTGATCTTTCCAGGACAACCTAAATCACAAAAAAATTCATGGACAAGCAAGCAAGTAAGCAGAAAAATCACTCCAGGCCCAAAAATCCAGGTTTTTATTGTCTCTCAAATAGAACAGAGAGAAAAAGCTTGCCAGCAGCATCGTCTTCCAAAAAGGAAGCCACAGAGAAGTATTTTACCTTTTATAAGATGCAACTTGTTTCCACACTAAAGCTGCATAGTTCAATGAAGCTCAAATTTCACAGGCTATGTGCAGTAGATATAATCCTGTTTACATTGCAAATAAACCATAAATTATGCCACAAAGGGCACTATATTAAAATGGAGTCATATGGTCCAGCTGAGCAGGGTTCTAACAGACCTTTAAGTGGCTTTACCATCAGAGTATACACCCACCCCTAATGTTTTACTATTCAGTTACATCAGAAGGCAATACAACCATCTCCAGGTTAGACAAGACTAAGACTCCTATTACTTACTTTGGAGATATACACCTGAAAGTTGATTAAAATACTTTGCAAAGATTCAGTGAAGTATCCCATAAAGCATTCCATAGGATCTTCTTACGAAAAAGGGAAGAGATAATAAGATTTTTTTATTGTTATTGATATTAAAAAAACCCCAACTCTTAAGCCAGCATTTTGCATATCCACATTTTTTTTCATGTTTTTATGAATTCATTTTCATGTATTTTATTTCAAGAAAACACTAAGTGGCATGCCCTTAGCAATGAGAAAAATATATCCAATGACAGGCAGACTACATCAGAGGTATCTGTCACAGCCCCAATCCAGAGCATCACACATCAGGATCAGGACAGTCAGTTTCCTCTGGGTAGGATTACACTCAGTTCAGTCACAATGTGAGGATACATCACACTGTGACTGAATCGCCAAAGTTCCTTCCAGTTTTATGTACTAATGGGAAACAAACTTCAACCATCAATCTAGTGAAGTACTAAGCTTTCCTACAGAAGTCCCGAAAATGCACAGAGAGAAAAAACATCCATTTTTTTTCTTTTGAAGCCTAAATATACCCTAACACTCCCATTCAATAACTTTCTATATGAAGACACACATAAAAATCTCAGTTACACATTATACACATTTTTGAAGCTGGAAGTTATGGGTTTAATTCTAAGTTTGTCAAACAGGTTGGGGTTCTTTTGTATTTTTCTGGGGAGAGGAGTGGGTGCGGTTTTTTGGGTTTTATTTGTTTTTGTTTTTTTTTTTTCTATTGTGCTTTTTTTTTTTGGTAATTGACTTACCAACTCTGGACAAATAGGAACACTGTGGTCTATAAACAGGAAGTAATCTCTGCAAAGACCATGGGACTGAGACCTCGTAAGAGACTTCCACCACCCAAGATACTACCTCCAGAGGCAGAGAAGATCTCAGACATCAACTTCACCTCTGCTCACCATTGCCTCCCGGCTGATCTGAGGATTATGTAAGCTACAAAATGCTTCACAGTAGGTCAGGCATTTCTACTGCTTCACAGATAAACGTGGTGAGGTTGGGACTAGAGGATATTCAAACTCCATTCCAGCCCCTTAACATCCTACAATTCTGTGATCTTGGAAAATCCAGTCACAAAAAACTTGGCCTGAAACCTCATGTCCAAGAAGGAAGAAGAGTAAATAAAGGAAAAAATAGTAAAGCAGTTTTTGCACTGAAGTCACATCCCCAACACTGAAAGGTGCTGCTGAAGTTTAACAGGCCTGACTCGGGGTAGCTAGAGTCAGAATTTACTTGTAGCATTAACAATCAGCATTTAAAGATACCTTCCTTTAATGAAACAGATTTTCTTCATTTTGGCAAAGAGTTTATACTTTTGCCTGTGACAACTCCAGAGTTTCAGCTTTGCTTTAGCTAAAGATATTTAATGAACAAACACCTGAACACAGACATAAGCTTTAGTCACATTGCAAAGGTCTCTGTCTGAGATCTAACCTACAATTCCGCTTTTTGTTCCTGGGAAGACAGGAAAGAGAAAGCATCACTGTCATCTCTCATATCTGTCTACTCAAATTTCACTTTTTAAAAGGCAAAAATTTATTAAATTAATCACCTAGCAAAGTGAAGGAGGATTAAAAATTAAAATATGGCCAGCATGAACCCCCACAAAGAGAACATTTTGATTTGGGAGACCAGGCCTGATTTTCTATGACCACCTCCTTTTTTTGCCTATATAGTCATTAGAACTTCCAGTTTATCACCCTGGACCTAGAAGTCATGATGGCTCAATCCAAGGCATTACATGCAAAACACTACTGGAACACAAACAGACTCCCTTTCTCACCACCACGCAAAACACAGCTTCAGAAGTTCTGGAACACAAAATTACTTTTCTCAATTTTCCCCCACAATATTAAATGAGGGAGGGCTTTGGGGAAGAAGCCTGCAGGAAACAGACAGGGAGCTTTCGTCAGCAAAGCATCTGTCCGTGTCCTTCGTCCATCCCACTTGTGTGCCACAAGTCACCATTTGTTACAAAGCAGCATCTAAGTATCAACAGTGTAATCCACTTTATTAAACATTATATTAATTATTATTAATACGCAACAGGTAAGACGCTTTAGCCGTAAGTATTGGTATCACATTTTTGTCTCAGTTGTCTTTCAGTGTCTCCACATTGCTTATCAGGTAGGTACAAATGTTTTTAGAAGTCAACTTTACTTCATGTCTCAAACATGCTCCCGGTTAGAAGGCAGTCACTACACAAGTGATCAGCAACCAAACCCTGCTGTTTAATGGGGAAGAATGGGCTAGATGAACATATACTGCCTTCAGGAACCAAAACCAGTGAAACATTTAAAAGTTTGCATTTCTGATAATTTTATTTAAACTCCTCTCCCTCAGAATTTCAGAGCTCAACTGCTCAAATGATTTTCCTCAGTCTTCTGTTATTGGATTACACAAGGAGATGAGGAAAGTAACTCTCAAGATTTGTTTCTAGGAATTTGAGAAACTGGATTTAGTAAACAAGCGTGTGAGGAGTAGTAACATAACAGAAAAAAGACAGGAATTCCAAACATTGAACATGAGAGTCTCAGAAATAGAGTAATGCATAGATAACCAATAGTTTAGCATTTCATTCCAAGGATTTGTAAGAGGAACAAGACAACCAGCAACATAAAATCTGCAGTATCAATACGGAAATTATGTCATCTTTTTAAAAAATGAGGAAGCCAACAGTGTTCAAACAACATGTAATCTTGCATTTCTTCAAGTAAGGTATATAACAATTTCTCAGTTAAAACAACTCAACAATTAGTTTAACATCTAAAGTGTTAAGTGGGTTAAGAAAATGCAATCTTCTATACCTTCTATATCTAATCTAACTCTAAATATAAACAGACTACAAAGGACCATTTATGACATGAAAACCTAGTTTATTCTACTGACATTAGCTGAGTATTTGTTACACTTGTAAAGCAAATCAGGAAGTCAGAACAGTTCAGTTTCTTTAAATTATTTTAACACTACATACCTTTATAGTCTTAGTTTGAAGTCTCAATCCATTCAGGGTATTGATAGCTTTTTCAGCTTCTTTGGGGTCAACGTAGTTCACAAAACCATAACCCAAGCTCTGTCCTGAGTAAAAAGATAAAAGTCATCATTAGTCTGCAGTGCCGCACGATGAATAGCTAACTATTTAAAACTTACAGACACACACAAATAACATTGCTTATATTGAAGAACACAACCCACACCAAGAACCAAACTGCAAAGGGTCACAACATCTAATTTTTCCCCTACACAATTCCACAATGTTTTTCAATGTTGGTAGATTTCAAGCAGCTTCCTCTGCTCCTGTGGTCAGCACAGAAATTGCTACATTCAGTTTAATGAAAGACCTAAAAACTGAGAAGCAGAGTAGGTTCAGAAGTTTATCATGATCTGTTAGATGCTAGAGGATGTGCAGAAGCATCAGCTTTGAAGTGACATCAGGAATTCACTACTTACTCTTAAATTTTTTTACTGAACATAAGAAGTATAGCAGCAAAATTCTGGACTTCTGCTTGAAAATGAAGTACATTTGAAAATCACTTGATATCAGTGCCAAATTAGAAGCCAAAAAATTTTACAGATGTTATTCATACACTACACAGTCTGTCAGTAATAAGGAGTTTAAAGGCTTGTTTGTTCCAATATTCAAAACAACAGGTAGAAGCAGCTGATCAAAAACTAAATATCAGCCAAAGATGCAGTATTATTTTAGGTTTTTTTAAGTGTTGGAGATTCAGATGACAGATGAACATAAAGCATTTATAATTAGTTCATGCCTCTGAACAACAGCCCCTTTCTAACCATTCATTTTGCCTAGGCACTTTAACTAAACACTTGAGTTTGGCAGTAGTCATCTTTTGACAACTTCAAAACCTACAGTATACTGACTTAGAAGTACTTTTAGTGCATAAGAATGCAAATAGGTGGAAAATTTTAACATAGTGAAAAGATATACTTAGTAAGAATATATCCTTTCTGAGCACAAATCTTTCCAGAAGAACTCCGATACTCTGAGGTGGTTTTGTTTGTTGGTTTGAGGTTTTCTGGTTTTTAGGACACCAAGACAAAGTAAAAAAATTTGTCAACAAGCCATAGGGAAGCATCTGACATATCTAATTCACATAATGCTAGTTAAAATGATTAGTTTGGGTACACAACTATATAAAAGGATAAACAACATTACATAAAGCACAAATGACATTTTCATTTGTTGTCCAAAAAAGACAGAATGGAATTCAGACTGCATAGTCTTGTATGGTATCTATGCAGTATGCATTTAACAGTATGTAATGCATAAAACAAAAAACCAGGAAATTTTGCACTTAATTGAATACCATAAGAGGGTTTACTAACCAGCCCATCAATCACTGGAATTTACAATTTTGCATCTATTATGCCTACCACAGCACCAAAGGTCAGAGGACACCACCACCCCACTCCCCAAAGCTACTGCCATTCTCTCACATCTCCTACTCAAAACACCTCAGGGAAACATAAATTGTCTAGATGTATGAACAGGTTAATACATGCTTTAACAGAGACTCAAACCCCAACAAGATAGAAGACTGAGCACCTGCTCGAAAGAACCCTGCTCTGAGCAGGATGTTAGTCTCCATGATTGATCTTCATGCCTTCAGCCTCAGCAGTTTGTCATGTTTCTGTAACAAACCATCTAGAAAAACCCAAAAGCATTTCTGTATTCATTTACAGCTCTACTAGATATCGTGAAGTTTCTAATCCTAGAAGCCTTTTTACTTACTAGTTTAATTACAGTACATCAATTTCTATGCCTGTCACCTCCATCACTCCCTCCTCCCTGTCTGCAGAAACTCTTCCCAACAGTGTCTCCAAGAAAGAATAATCTCTCTGTGCATGACTGATTTCAGTGTTATCTCCTAATACAGAAATGCTGATTTCAGGCATTTGTTGTTAATCTGAGGAGCCCTTTTAAACAACAATCTTAAAGATATTAAAATCTCTAAGAGAAAGCTATTTCATACAGGATGTCTCCAACACAACACCCACTCATTCCAGATCTAACAGAAAAAGAAGGTAAGAAATTATTTCTCCTATCCCTCTCTGTTGACATGATCTGCTTTTCATATAAAAAGCACACAGAGTGCTGCAGACAAAGAACTTACCCAGCTGTTATAAAGGATCCAGTTCATGACCATTCATCGGGAGACACTGTTAGATAAACCTGATAAATATTAGGACACTAGCCGAGGAAGGTGCACCAAAAAAATCCATTAATTTATTCAGAACAAGTCTGAAATAGTTTATGCGATTTTGTCCCAAGATTTTACAATTAAAGAAGAGCTTTCACTGTGAGAGTGGTAGAACACTGAAACAGGCAACCAGAGTGGTTGTAAAGTCTCCATTCCTGGAGATACTCAAGAGTCAGAATGGACATGGTCCTGAGCAATCTGCCGAAGGAAAATCTGCTCAAAAAACAGGAAATGACTGGATTATCCAGAAGTTCTTTTCACCCTCAGTGATTCTGTGAATAAGATTCCTTTTACTTCAGTTTTGCTTCATCTAAATTTAATTTCATCTAAAATTCAAAAATGTTCTCTAAAGTCCTTATTTATTTAGGAAGGTTCAAAAAATGCAAAATTTCTTAGACATTACAATTATGCCTCAAGATTAGTGGTTTAATTAGACATTAACAATAATTACGAGTCAAAATCATCTTCTTCACGGCACATTGAGATAAATGTTGACTCTGAACAAGCAATGCAAATAATTGTAAATCAAGCCTGATTTCTGGAATGGTTTGAGGAACCACTCTTACATCTTTCTGCTTATATTAACTGCTTGTTAAGTAGTTTGTCAGTTCATAGACAGATGGCTGAGTTCCAGAAAATTGAGACAGGCATTTAAGAAAGTGCAGTAGAAGCAGCAATTCCAAACATCCCATCAGATATCTCATTCCAAGCTACGTCTGACAGGTGGTGGGAAAGTACAAAATGGGCTACAAGGAAGAACTGAGTTTCTAAGTTCTAAGTGAAAACAACTTCAGCCCAAACTTATTTAAGTACCACTATGGCTGTACAAGCTAAAGAGAAGTCTCACCTTACTCTGGATTTCAGACAGAGAGACCACCACATCTACTGCGCACAAATTTTACTCAAATAAAATTAGAGGCAACTGGCCAGGGTAACTCAAACCAGTTCTCCTTCTGTGCAGTTTTTCCTCATTCCTCAATGTCTACATACTTGCTTTCAAGACAAAACAAGGAGAAGCTAGACTTAAACTAAATCAGCCACCACTTAGGATATTTAAGAGGAACTTCATTATTTAATGACTATAATGACTAGTTGTATTGCCTGCAGATAAGGCAACTAAGATAAGGCCTGAACTGAACAATGACAGAGCTGGACACTCTGATCTAAACTTTTTCCACACCAAACTCCATTTGCCAAGAGAGCAACGTCCTGCAGAACACACATTTGTCTCTAAGTCTCGTAACATGCAAAAATACATGACGTGTCTGAGTCTCCAAAAAGGTGACAGAAGAAAAGAAGGTATATCTATGGCTATCCACAAGTTAAACAATCCCCAGACTTAAATGCATATCAAAAAGGTGCTTAGTCTACTAAAACAGGGTCAGCTCCAGTAGACTGTTGCCTCGGCTTTGTGTTTCCAATTTGTGATTAGGAACACTATCAGAAAAAAACACTTACACCTCTGCAAGTTAGATGTCCTGGTGCCCTGTCTGATACTATGTATTTAGGTATTTTGAATAACCAGTTTTGCTTTTTGAGGATCTTCAAAATTAAGTCCTACTCAGCCTTAACACAGACAAGAGTCTACCTGTGTCATCAGCTCTTTATCTCATAACTCAGATTTACAAGTAGCATTAAATTTAGATTATCCTAAATAAAGGAATGTCAAGAGTTTCTTATTTAACTATCAATTGAGCTTAATCTCCTGGATAGTTTTTGGGGCTACTTTGCAAACCCACTTAAAGATGTTTCTGTAAACCTCCTACTATAATTTATGCTTTCGACACCACGAATACTAGACAACATGGTGCAGAAAAATCCCAACAGTTAGTTAAATGATTGGTAAAAGTCACCTGTATTAGGAAAAGTAAAAATGATGATATGATCAGGAAGGAATAAGGAAATAAATGGGGAAAAGCAGTCTGACTTGAATTTTTCCTCAAAAAAAAATCTGAAAAACCAAAGCCACATAGTAGTAGTGGCCTCACAAGCCTGTAGGACAGCCAAGAAATTAGAACAAAAGCTATGATTTCAAAGACCACATTGCAAGTCCATAATTATTAATTTCATGTTTTATGTAACTGGCACTTGTAATAAAAGTCAAATTCAAGCACAAGTGGCAAAAAAATCTTTTCAGTTAGGCATCTATATTTTCAGTTAGACACACTATATCCATTAGTGACTGACAAATGTCAGCCTCTGTGGCCTACAAGAAAAAGTGCAGAAAGCACTATGCTATTCAGTTTAATAGTGGAAATTGTTCCATTTTTCTTTCATGTTTTTGAGCTTCATAAATATGACTTGATTGACATGTATGATTCAAATTAAACAGTAATTAATGAGATAATGCCAAGTCACTTTCTCGGCACTACAGTCAATATATGGAATAGACTTTGAGAGGGGAAGGGCAAAAAGTTATTTCACACAATTTAATTCTAATCAGTGTAATCAGACTGCCCAAGAGACTGATTGGACATCCAAGTGTATGCTAGAAAAGCATAAATGAAGTAATTTACCATTAAAAAACAAGTAATGAACACACTGATTCCATATTTAGGAAAGGAAAGGAGACACAATTCATAGGCACCTATCACCAAAAAACCGAAGTTGAAGTAAGTAACTAGGAACTCATAGCTATGGTCACAGTGCTCTTGCATTTACTACTGTGCCTTGAAAACATTACTTTTTATTAGCTTCAAAAATACACAGGTTAATTCACAACAGTTACCAGAGAAGAACCACAAATAAACTAGTTGTATCCTACCCAAGTTGTTTCATAACTGTTACCCATAAACTATAAATAATGCACACAGCTGTAAAAGCCCAAAGAAAATCCTCTGCTGCCCAATATTCAGAACAAATTGATGCTATACAGACAGAAAAGAGGTCATGTAAAGTAGATGTGATAGAGGTGACACTTATCCATTTTTAATGTTTTGCTTTTAAAGGTAGCAGCAACATTCCACAAAGCTGGATAGAACCCTCTCTGAAAGCTAAATAATTAAATCTGGCCAGGAATGTCAAGGCAAGCAAGAAAAACATCTACATAGAAATCTGGTGAAAGAAAAGGTTAGGGAAAATGTGGGTCCTCTCTAGAACAGGAAGATGAACTGGTTATCAGGAATATAGAAAAGTCTGAGGAATACTGAACTACTTTTCTTTCATCAGTCTTCACCAGCAAGTGCTCCCGCCACACTGCCCAAGTCGTAGTGGGCAAGGAAGGGACCGGGGCAATGAAGAACCACTTACTGTACAAAAGCATCAGGTTCAAAACCACCTAAAGAACCTGAAAGGTGCACTAGTCCACAAGACCTGTTCAGATACATCCACGGGTTCCTAAGGGAACCAGCAGAGGAAATGGCTAAACCCCTACCTATCATATTTGAGAAGCTGCAGCAGCAGTCTGATGAAGTTCCCATCAGACTGCTGATAGGAACTTTCAAAAGTGGAAACATGACCTCCATTTTCAAAAAGGGAAATAAAGTAGGGGAACTATAGGCTCACCAGTCTTATCTCTGGGCATGAGATCATGAAGCAGATCTTTCAATTACAGCAAGACATGAGGAAAACAGAGAGGTGACAACAGCCAGCATTGTTTCACTAAGGGAAAATTGTGCCAGACAAATTTGGAGGCCTTCTACAATAGGGCTGAAGTGTTGGTGGGTGAGGGAAGTGCAACTGATGTCATCTACGTGCAGTTGCACAAAGTGTTTGGTACTGTCCCTTACAATATTCTTGTCTGTAAATTGGGGAAACACGGATTGAATGGTGGCTAAGGAATTGGCTGAATGTTCACACTCAAGTGCTGCAGTCAATGTCTCAATGTCCAGGGGGACACCAAGGACAAGCGGCTAGTAGTGTTTGTATGGGGTCAGTATTGGGATTGGCCCCGTTTCACTTTGTCACCAACACAGACAGTGGGATAAAGGGCAACCTCAGCAAGTTTGCTGACAACACTGAGCTGCACGGTGCAATCGATATGCTTGAGGGAAGGGATGCCATCCAGACGGACAGACTGAAAGGTCTGTCTCGTGTGCATCTGCGACGACCTCATGAAGTTCAGTAAGGCCAAGTGTAAGGTCCTGCACCTGGACCGGGGCAATCCCAAGGACAAACACAGAGTGGGCAGAGAATGGAGTGAAGTACAACCCTACTGAAGAGGACTGGGGGGTGCTGGTGGATGAGAGGCTGGACTTGAGCCAGGCACAGGCATTCACAGCCCAGAAAGCCAAACGTGTCCTGGGCTGCATGCAAAGCAGTGTGGGCAGTAGGGGTGGGAGGGGATTCTGCAGCACCTCTCCTGTGAGGATGGGCTAAAAAAACTGGGTGTGTTCTGCCTGGAGAGAGAAGGCTCCAGAGAGATCTTACAGCACCTTCCAGTACCTAAAAGGAGCCTAAAAGAGAGATGGAAAGTAAGTACAAGGGCATGTAGTGATAGACCAAGGGGGAAATGGCTTTATAGTGGAAGAGGGAAGATTGGTCAGGTATAAGAAAGAAACGCTTTACTGTGAGTATGGTGAGACACTGGAACAGGTTGCCCAGAGAAACTGGGATTGCCCCATCCCTACAAGGCCAGTCTGGACGGGGCTTTGAATAACCTGTTCTAGGAGAAAGTGTCCCTGTCTAAGGAGGGTTAGAACTAGATTATCTTTCAAGTTCCCCTCCGAAACAATTTTATGTTTCTAAGGGTTCAGTTATCTGAACTGTTCATTTTGCATAAATTGTTCAGTAACTATCTGCTATACATTAAAAGTAAGACTTAAAAGGTAGAATACAACCTTTAACCTAACAGTATTTAAATAAGCCTTTCAAGAGAGGTAGAGTCCCTCAAAAATGCACAGTGAACTTAAATTCTGCCTTTTCAGTAGTCCCGGAACATTTTATAGCTCCTGAGAAGAATGGATATTGCTTTCTGCTTAAAACCATGATTAGACAGCAGCTAATTAATATGGTAGTTTTATTTCATGACAGATTAGAGCATCTTGGTATTCTACTAGGTCTCTGAATGTTTTTTTGGGAGAAGATTTCAATAGCTTTGGACCTTAGACATTTCTGGCCTATAAAAAGCCTGGTCCTGATGACTCCTGTTGTCTAGCTATCCACTAAACCAGCACTCCCATGATTTCTGTCTCTAAACAGCTGCCTCTGAGGATAATTTTCCTGCCTGCCTATCTGAGAAGCTTGTCTTCCCTGACAGAATCTAGAGCCAGTTGCAGAACTTCTTTGCTTGAGCATACAGCTGGTACCTTTTTTCCCCCAACACTGTCCCACTAGTATACAATGGTATTATTACCAGATAGCTAGCAAGTACTGAGCGGAGAGAACTTCAGCACTGTAAGAGCTTCCTTCCATTGCTGCATTTCTTCCTACAGTCAACCACCCGCATCATTTCAACACACGCTTTCTACTTTCATAAACCAGAACAGCCTTTCGACAGTGAAGCACAATTGTTTTGCAAGTCTGGGACACCCACCACACGAGGGAGTCCTTGGCTGCTGTTTCCCATCAGAGCTATGGAATACCCAGCAAACGGGCTGAGCAAGCTAACTTTTGGAAGCAGTTGTTGATTACATTACCAGAGTACCCAGAAAATCTTACATCTTGTCTGGAATTCTTAAACATTCCTGCAATGTGTGAAGGTCAGCCAAAATAAATAACTAGCAGTATCAGATAATTTTTTCCAAAAAAGAGTCAAGACAAATTCTGCAAAATCTTTTTAAAATGTACTGATGAAGTAAGACTGAATGAGTTCTATGAAATACACTGGCACATTTTAAGGAGCAAGAAGAGCTGTTGTTTCCAAGTTCTCATTAACAGCTAAAAGTAATGTAAGAAAAGCCTCACTAATTGAATCCTATTAATGCTAAATTTTAGAAGAGAAAACCAAAACTGTCATAAATTACCATGCTGATAGGCATATCAAACAAAAAGAAAAAAGAACAAAAAACCCCAAAACATTTACAACCTCATTAATAATATATCTTTAAATTAGTACACACCACTATGGTATAAAACAATTTTCATGGTCTTAAGAAAATAAACTAAGCACAGACTAATCATACTCTCGAAAATTGAAGTCTGAATAGCAAATAACACATTTCCACAGGACAACCAAAAATTATCGGTAAGCATACATTTAAAAAATGGGATTTTTCTACAACAGTCACCATAACATCAGACATATCAGGCTATTTCAACTTCTGCAAAAAGGATCATATTGCAAGACTGTGCTGTAGGATTTTAACCAGTAAGAACTTCAGTATCACAGAAGAAATGGTGAAAATCCTATCTTGATAAAAAATCCCAAAAGGAACATACTATTTGCATAAATATTACAGTGAACAACACAGGTTCATAAAGTCTAGGAACTGAAAGATGTTGTCCACAAGTCTACAGAAAGAGAACTCATAGGAATTCCAGAAGATTGAGGATCTTATTTTTGTTTTGTAATTTAACTTCAGCTACACACACTGCTTTCAGTGCAGTGTCTCCAAAACTCCTCCAAAAACTGTCATCCAAACCAGACCTTGACTGAAAAAGAAGAGTCCATTTTCTAGTGAACAGCAATGTATTTTCTGCTTCCAGCCATGTAAGTGTTCATTTTACAAGTACTGTTTCCAATAAACTAAACTGTGTTTAAAGCCATAAACTTCTGTCTCTGTGTATGAAGTTAATTGCCAAAGATTCACTAAACAACTGCAGGAAAAAGCCAGCTTCATATTTCTGTAATCAGCACCACGTCAAGCTCACAGAAACTTGACATTAGATTGTATTCTGCCTTGCATCACCCCAAAGGTTGTATGCACTGGTGGAAGAAAGCTGTTAAAAGAAACATCCATGACAACATATGAAGACCATATATAAAGCTCTAATTAGAATTTGTCTCATGGACTCATAATTTTTGCAATTATCCTAGAATTTCACAGTGAAGGTGTGTTCCATGAGTGAAGCTCTGCCGGCTTCAGTAAACCTTGCGAGCAACCTGCAGGTGCAGAATTCAACAGACGCTTTTAAAATAGCAAACAATTAAGGCAAAAATGACTNTGTTCCTTCTGGTCCTCTACACATCAGCAGTACACAAAAGCAAAAGTGGCATTACAGAAAACCCAGGAATATATAAAGATCAACCTAAAAGCTCTAAGTAGTAGTTTATGTTGCCCTGAAAGTAAGCCAGTGTGGCTGTAGAAAAGTAATAGTTAATAGAGTTTCAAATACAGGAGCAAGAAACATTCAACCCTTTTGTCTGTGCAGATCTTCAATTTAAGACATTCTCTATGATAGGCTAGAGTGATCATGCAGAGTGACAACCCCACAGACTTGTGAGCCCAGATAAGGTACCATTCAGCTGGTACCAGCTCTTTTTCAAAGAAGTTGCCTCATCTTCCTAAGTTACCATTGTCACCTGTGATTAATGCCATGGAGACTATCACAGTATTACCTTGATACTGAATAAGGCTAGGAGCACACACTCAGACATACAACTCAATTAAATGTAGCACTGCATCTGAAACTCCCTATGTGACTGTGGTCTAACAAGAAGATCTAAATTAATAAGTAGAGAATACTATTGCAACCTTTCTATTTACTCTTAATGTAAGGTACTGTTCAAGTTTCAAACTATATTTTAGTTTGCATTAAGGCTTGAACTGACTTTTAAACACAGCTTAGCAAAATAAGGAAACCTGTGTAAGTAATTGAGCAATCCCTAATTTAACTGCAGTTTGCTTATAGTTCCAGCACATGGATTGTATTTACTGAACACACAACTCACACATCACTGAGCAGGCAAGGCTGGGCAGCTTGTAAGAAAACACCTGTAAACTATGATCACTACTAGATTTCAGTATTTGGTACTTCAATGCCTTTCTCCTAAACCATTTCTCAGCTATCACTCTAAATCTGGAATAATAAAAGTTGAAGAATGAATGAAAAGGATCAAACACTTTTCAAAGTATTTGACAGTATACCCTGCCACACAGTAAGCAGATTTGGTCTAATCTCAGCCAGGTTCAACTCTTTATTAATTTGGTGCCATCCTCCTGCCTTACAGATTATCTTCACATCTGAGGAACATCATCATCTGGTGCTTCAACATAACAAGCTTGTTGTTACTGGATATAAAAATGATGGTGCAGCTCTGTTTCTTCCCTGTAGCACAAGGAGAAAGCTCACAGTGGGGGTACCATGGAGGCTAAGCAGTACATGAACCTGATAAAATATGTTCAGCAAGCCAGAAGAGACATCAGCTGAAGGTTATGAACAGAGATCCGCATGTCCAAATCAAATATCCCAATGCCAGAAAGTGCAGTTGAAAATAGGAACTGCGTGGAAAGGTGCATGCTGCTGCACAAGCAAAAGAAACAGCAAATGCTCATGAACACTACAGGAGGAGGAATTGTGCCCATTACTGCCTTGGGTTCAAATGTAACAAGTGACAGCCACAAACTACTTGAAATAATGAAGACTGAACTAGACACTCAAGACTTTCTTACAAACTAGCTTGTCATATTACAAGAATATCCTTACCAATCCAAAGTGAAAGAATACCATGGAATTTGCCAAACCAAGTACCTCCCTGAAAGCTAGCTATACCCTTTAATTTTTACCACTATTAATAGTAAAATGTGCCAGGCATCTCAGTTTTGTCTTTTCCAGTCAATTTACTCCTTGTCAGGAATACATCCAGCAGTGTTAAATATTCTGCCCTATTGTATCCACCTAGTCACCTTAAATAAGCAAGTGCTTTACACTTTGTTCTACTCCTGGGGTGTTTCAAATCCCATAGTAATGTGCTCACCCAAATAAAAAACTGGCATGACGCTTTGTTGTGGTCTAAACACAGATGGCAACTAAGAACACACAACCACAACTAAGAACACTCCCCCACTCCACATCCCAATCAAAAAGGGGAGAAGAATTTGAAAAAAAAATGCTTGCCACTGAAGACCAGTTCATTATTTGAAACAAAGTAACACGCAATTCTACTAATAAAAGGAAATAAAAAAGGAGAGAAACCCCAAGACAAACAAGTGATAGACAATAAAACTGGTCATCATCCACTGGCTTATACCAAATCCTATCCCTGAAGTGGGAGCAGCCCCCATTTCAGGTCACTCACCAGTTTATTATTTGGGCATGAGGTGCTATGGTGTGGAATACACCGGTGGGCAGTTCAGGTCCCCTGACCTGGCTATGCTCCCACACCTGCTCGCTGGCAGTCCTCAGCTCAGGAGAAACACTGCTCAGCAGCAGCCAAACCATCAGTGTGTTATCAACATTATTTTCATACTGATTCCAAAGTACAGCACTGTACCTAGTGCTGAGAATAAAAACTCCCTCCCAGCCAAAATCAGGGATCACCTGAATATAAATTCTTTTCTCAAACTTCACAGAAACACACACTACTTTGGAACAGTTGTTTTAGGTTTTATCCAGGTTTTTACCTGCTATTTAATCTCAGAGTTTTGAAAGATATCCTGAAATGTACCATGATCCTAGGTTTGAAAAATATTTCCCTGCTCTAGGGAACTTTCTTCATAGGTTAACTTCCAATGTTAATATCAGTCACATACTTGGTTTTGTTTTTTGGGTTTTTGGTTTTTTTCCTGGTCTTTACTGATGAATGAAAAAATGCAAAAAAAAAATTATAAATTGTCCTCAAAACATAATTTCTTTCCTAGTGAGGGTCTTAACTGTCAACTCAAAAAATATGTGCTTGAAAGCATGTCAAGGGAACATCTTTTCAGTTTTAACAGCTGTAATTAACAAACAACTACTAACCTACAGTACTAAGTAGCTGGATAAAGCCATTTCTCTTTGCAGTTTCTAAATGAACATAGGAAAAAAAAATCCTGAGAAAACCTGAAGTTTTCATGATTTGAAACTCAAGTATATCTCCACAACACTTAATCCTTACATAAAACAGCAAAATGCTTCTATAAGCCTGGCTTTTTTAGTTTAGAAGGTGGTGGGGAAGAGTGGGGAACTAAAAAATCAATACATCTTACTATAGATGCAAGACTTCATAACCATTGTGCAGAATTATTAGGCTCCAAGTGCATTTCAAAATAAGCTTTGGTTTAACAGGCACAAAGCCACATCTACCAGAAAGACTACAAAAAAACCTTATCTACAATAGGTCCAGAAACTCAGAAGACAGGAAAGAATTCAGATTAAAAATCCCCTCCTGTTTTAGTAAATTCTGCTAAATGCCTCAAATAAGAAAAGTTAAAAGCAAAGTAATTGCAACAGCTGGTGAATAATACAGAAATTTTGAAGATAATATGGCTGTGTCCTTGATAACTGTGGGAATTAGCACATTTTAAAAAAAATAATAAAGGAATCCTAAAATGAAATACAAGATCTGAGCCCTCTCAGTTATTTTCTCTTTACTGTGGATTAAAGTATTAGGTCACTAACACCACAGGCTTGCATAGTTTTCTTCTGTGGCATTCTACAGCTTTTTATTTCCACTCTGACTTGACATACTCCAGGAAGAAAAAATCCATAGAGAATAGTATAATGAGCCCTTTTCAGTAGTTGTATACAGAAAAACACAATGGTAGTCTGGCAAATTTTCACAGTAAGAGCTGCTAGTTGAAGTATCATGATAAATGAAATGTAGATATACATATATTTTATAGAAAAAAAACCACAAGCAGCCAGGAAGTTCCTTGTGTGTATTTTAAGGTCTTGCTTCTATAACACAATGTAGTAGATGCTTCACAACAAAATGAACCAAACACAAACCTGTTAGAACCACCTGCAGCTTGAAGTATTATTCCTTATCACTCAGCTTGTGGAGGCTGAGATGAAGTATCTGCTTTCTACAGGGATATCCAGGTCCTTATAATCCACATGACATCCTTGGAGAGAATGAGCTTCAGGGCAGGCAGGTCAGTTACATCACTACCCAAACTGAGGCAGACATTGCTGAAACATACCTTCATTATTATAAATACTTCTCCCAGCACAGTTACCCTGAAAAGCAATTATGCCATAAAAGCTTCAGGTTACAAGAGGTCTCTCCCACTAGAAACAACACTTATTCAAACAGCTGGCCTAGGATCACTAAGATGTAACAGCAATTTCTATCTACCTATGTACACACATAAAGAGCAAACAGTTTAAGATACACCAAACTGGCAGCCTGGGACTACCAGTGTGGAAGCAAAGAGCCCTACCTTACTTAAAAGCACACAAGATAGTCCACATCAATACAGGACCAATGCCAGTTTGCAAACCCCAATGTCTTCACAGGCTTCTTGTAACTTATGGCAACCACTGACAAAAGTGAATGGTAATCTGTTTACAGAAAAGTGCAAGATAATGTACATGGCAATAATCTCCATCAAAAAGCACAGAATTTGCTGAAAAGCAGATTGACTTGAGAGAGGTCTCTAACTACATTTAGCCATATAGAAAGAGTTAAATTTTTAAAACATCAAGTTCTTGCTTATCCTATGTATTGAGAATGACTCATTAATTCCAGTTAATATATGGATAAATAATAATTTTAAAAACAGCTTTCCACAAAGTTGGCACTATGAGTGATTCCCTGGCTGCTTTAGTCAAACAGGTCTTTTCTACCTCTGTCACTTGTAAAAAAAAAGCCTATGAACTTCTGAAAGGTCAAAACAATGCTGTGCCTGCATAACAGTGAAAATTATATGGAAGTACAAAGACAATTAAGTGCTATCTTGAGTAACACAAGGTGAAATAATTTCCTTCATCCTCACCTGTTTACATGACTCATTTCCAGGAGACATGTAAAGTGCAATAAATTATGCCATTTACTATGAAAGAGTACAGTAAATGTTGCCAAATACTTTTTAGCAATATTAAATAGCAATCAGAAGTATAAAATACCACGGAATTGCCTGGGTTGGAAGGAACCTTAAAGACCATTTAACTAAAATGCCTTAGCAGATTTAAGACATTAGATGTTCTCTGGATCCACACATTAGGCTTGTTTGAAATTTAACTCTTTCCAGATTATTCCTGCAGAACGGTACTTCAAGAACCCAAGCTAGCTAAGTAAACTAATATTCTACTGCTGCACTTTTCTGCAACAAGCAGAAATTCAAAATCACTTTAGTTCAAAAATTCAAAATTAAAAAAGTTCAAAATCACTTTATTAACTTTGTGCTATAAACTCACCAAGCCCTTAGGCCACACCAGAAACTGCATTTTAACATCTGCAGAGTTCAAAACAAACTTGAAAATTAAAAAGGTGATTTTAACAACAACTCTCCCTGTCCCCAGAAGTCTTGAGGAAGATGCAGTCAGTCAACACACATAAATATACATAAATTCATATAAATAGAATACTGCCTTCAATCCCATTTGGTTTCTATTTTTAATTTCACATTTTAGTCAAGTTTTGTACAACACATTATACTTATTATTATAAGTATACACATTATACACATATACATGACAAGATGCAGTTTTCCAGGCAGCATCTTTTGTCCACAACCTTATTCAGGAATTGTCAGGCTGACAAAAGCTCATGTCAGCACACCACCTAGCAGCAGCTAGCAAATACCCCTGCGTATTACTGACTCAGCACACCACAAAAGAGCAGGCAGCTTCAACTAGTTCTTCCTTTAGCTACCAAATCACTCTACTCTCCCAGCCAAGTGCACAAAACATTGCAAAAATATCTTACGCGTTAAAGTGATACCGGACTGCAAACATCAAACACATTGGGAGTAAAGGCTAACAAGAAAAAAGAGCTGGGGAGTTAAACAAAAATAGGAAGCCTCCCCTGAAACATGACAAAGTTTTTGTCCTCTCTGTATCAGGCAGTTGTATGAGCTAGTACCTGAAATTCCAGCTACTCACTGCCCCACCATGCTCAAAATTTTCTTTTTCTGTCATGTGAATACTTAAAACTTTCTACACCATAAATAAAATAACTTTGAACACTAAGCTCCTCCACAGATATGCCACACTGTCTCCTCCTGCTTCCTCTGGGACATAAAAAGGAAAACCTACTTTGTAGGTAGGACCCACTTACTTTGCCTCCTACCTTATCTTCAAGGCAGTAAGAAGCCTCAAATTAAGAGCCTCAGATTAAGGCATGATCATATTTTTTCCCCATCCTCCTGTAAGAGATGCCCTAAAATTAGACTTCTATTAAGGGAAGTGAAAGATTAACAGTCGAAGAGAAAGCTAAAACTGCTCAGAACAACAGTGACAAGAGACTTTAAAGAAACTGGCAGCCCAGGCACAACTGAGATAATTTTCAAAGTCAGGAGTTTTAGACATGCAGTAGTACTGACAAAGCATAAAGTTTCCAACAACTCTGCCCTTGCCAGACACTAACATTCACAATGTTATGAATGAAGGAATGCACACTATAGAGTTTAACAAGTTTCATGTGTTCTAGATTCAACCAGCCAGTCAGGTAACACATTGTACTGCTTCCACTGAGGACACAATAGGTTTTCCCTTGATTATCAAAAGATTGCTGTACAAGTCACAGCAAGTGTAAGAGCCATCTTCAGGAGATCAATGTTTCAGCTGTGCTCTGCTGAAACAGGCCACTTACCCCTCAGATAGAAAATCTGTCTCCAAGTCATGGCCTCAGCTGTTTCAGCTGACTATAATTCAGCACTGTGACAAGTGTTTCCTCTGACTTTGCACTAGAGGAGGCCAAATGCTCCATAACCATGGATCTGTCAGAGCAGAGTCCTGCCTAACACTGCACTGACTATATGCAAATACATGGCCCACACTGAACTGTGACCAGTGTTACCACTGTGAACAACACAAGCTCCATCTGATGACATCATGTCCAACCCTATATCAATTTCTTTCTATTTCTATCACCAACTTAGAATCCTTTGCATTTATTACCATAGTAGATCTATGAAGTCTGAGAACATGCATGAGAACTAAAATTCTCTGTAGAAACTTTAGGTTCAAACATATTGACATAGCTGCTTCAACAATTTATGGAAGTGTTCAACACTATGGCAGTTTTTCTAGAACTACAGTTCTAGACATCTGAATGGTGGGCTGCATTTTACGTCTTCACTTTGTGCAACACAAGAATGAGAGAATACTTCGAAGTAACTGAGAAACTACTATCTTCAAGAGGACAGGATGAAATCTACAAAATCAAGCAAGATATCCTATTAGCTTTAGTCCTATGGAAACACATGTAAGAGACAGAAAGGCAATCCTTGAGTATCCATCACCATGGATAGTAGACTAGACCACAGTACTCTGGATTGTACTCTAGTCTGCAAAGGTCTATGAAATTTTCAAAGGGGTCATGTAACAAGAAGAATTTTACTCCATGAGCCTATAATGTTGACCACAAAGAAACACCATCACAATGTGACAGACAGTTGCCAGCCAGAAGACAAACAGGAGCCAGTACTTTTCTGAAAAAGGTGTATAAGAGGATCAGACTTTCAACCAACATGTAAGGTCCACAGTAAGGCAGCTGGATCAAGTTTAGAAAAAATGCCATGTAACTGTGATCAGCAGGCACATCCTAAAGTGGACTTAATCTTTATCTTCAAGCAGAGATGACAGAAGGCCACAGGAATTCATGAAGTCTTCAACTGCAGAGCACCTGTTTCATACTAAAGGCAAAGTATTACCACAGCTTCACAGCTCATACACAAGTCTATGAATGTGAAATACAGTCCCAGGCTAGGTCCCTGAGAATGTCCTGCATTGCTTTCTAGACAGAACAAGCAGGCATGCTAAACAGCAAACGAAATCCATTATAAGTATTATTAGTAGTTCAAACACAGTTAAGGAGACAAGAAAACCAGACCTATTCTCTTTTAAGGAAAATAAGTTGTTAATTTTATGAGCATATGATTATTTTAAGAGAACAGTAAGGGAGCTTTGAAGCCAAGAAAACAAGTATTTTCCCAAATTTAAGACATCTAAGTTAGCTGCTTTCTGAAATTAAAGAGTCTATATTCCATGAGTTTCAGCTAATAAGGTCACTGAAAACTGGGAGATTATTCCATCATGTGAAAATTGAGCACTAATCTTCTCCATGTACAACTGAAATTGTACTAAAGAAATTGGGAGTTCAGAGAAGGCAGTTGTCATTTTTTTTTCTAAGGAGATTACAGTCACATTTTTACCTATATTCAAGTTTCAGAAAAGTAGGTCTATAAAACATTTACCATACTATGGTATCTCCTACTTTTTAAGTGTTAACTACTGTTTCTTGTATTTTTTTAAAAGCTGTTAAATCCGTCTGTCTTGTGCAAGCTTAAAGCATGTGCTCTGTAAAACACTTGATCAGGGACAGCTCCAGTGATTAAATTTCATTCCATTTTACTCTCTTCTCTAACATTTAGAGTATTTTATCTTATTTTTTCTAACTATACATGTTTAAAATTATATTACACAGAATTTTATTATTATATGATGTTACCTCTGCTGCCTTTAAATATGTAGAAGCACTTATTACCTAAATTAAACAATTTACGCCATAATTTGCCATTTGTATTGACATACACCTGCATTAGTCAAAAGCATATGAGTTAACACAGACTCTAAAATATCTAGGCACAGTGACTCATTCCTGACAGATTCTCTGGTTCACAAGTGAAGATAAAGTGATGTTCATGACCCACTTATCAGATGCTGATGTCAGTAGGATTCTCACATGAAGAGACTCTTGTTCGGCACCCTTTAGAATCTTCCATGTTACCAACATTTAATTCATTTACCATTAGTAAAACAACAAAACATCAATCAGCTATTTTAGTTCTTACTGGTAACACTTGAAATGGTTTTCCACTGATGCAGACTTCACTTCAGCTACTAATGCTCCCACAGAAAGTTCTGCCCATGAAGTGCATGCTTGGAGATGCATGCTTCATCTCTGCCCAAGTGCATGGAGACCATCAGTGACCTTCACAGGCCAGCTTTCTCCCTTATTCACAAGTAAATCCCTAGCTAAAGATCAATACAATAAACAGAACTTGGACTTCAAACTGCTCACATGAAATTACTAAGAGAACTCTAGGGTGCCTCCTTCCCCCTCAAATAGGTTTTCCAGACAAAAATACAACCAAGAAAAATCTAGTTCAACTCCTCTCAAACCTAAAGTGTGCAGAAAGATTCAAGAAAATGGGGCATTTTCACCTCTAGTGGGAGGTGTCCTTGCCCACGGCAGGGAGCTTGGAATCAGATGCTTATTAAGGCACCCTCCAACTGAAACCACTCTGTGATTCTATGCAAGTGCACTCCAGTGTTGCAGATGTGATCACAGAGTGAGTACTAAATAATTAGGGTGGGAGATAACTTGGTTAAAATCCACTGGATGCTAATGAGTATTTGGGTCAAGATTAGAGTGGCTGGCCATCATCTCTCTGAATGCTGACATGTGGCACTGGCAACCCATTGATCTGAGCAGGAGTAACTTTGATTCTCAGGACAGGACTGTGGTTTCTAACTGGTCACAGGTGCAGAGATTCCTTCACAGAACCTGTGAAGAGGAACTGGTAACAATCCCTGTTCTGAATTTAGAAGGAAAAGAAAAATTTGCTTCTCAAAACTCTCTGAAGAAAACCTGAAAATAAGTAAGAAAAGGACTGAAAGTCGAGAGCTTTCTCCTCATCATCTACTAACATAACCTTATCTTGCTCCAGGCTACTTAAATCAGAAGTATTGCTCCCAATGCAGTTACAAGGTCAGACACCATGTTTCTCAATCTCGCTTACAAAATTAAAACTTTTTGGAACACAACTGATGCAGCATTTTTGCTGGCAGCTGCAAGAGTATCTCAAAGCTGAGGAGCTGCTCTCTAATAAAGTAGAAAAACTATCTATCTCAAATAACTTCAACTCTGGAGTTCTCTGCTACTGGGAATGTAATTTAAATTCAGGATCTTTCTCAGGCATCACTTCATGCTATATAGAAAACATCACACCTTGAAACAAGAGATTAACAATTAAGTCCAGCTCCATTTCCAAGTAAGGAGTCTCATGAAACTATGTAGCAGCAACAGCTTTGTCTGACATACAGAACATCAGACCCATCATGTAAGGATGTGGACAAGTTGAACGCTGATCATGAAGATCTTAAGGGTGACTTCTGTGGGCCTGCAGTAGCCTCTGAAGTCATTCCTAAGCAACTTTGATAAGGAATGCTAAATGTTTGAGATATGCAAGACAGAGACAATAGGGATCCCACTAACTGATGAAGTACCAGTTACATCTTTCCAATCCCAGAACAAGAGGTCAGGAAACACCTAATGAAGGGACCTTTCATTTCAGAGCATTGAAGTCATTACTTACAGAGAAAACAGGGTTTTGCCATTAACCAGACTTCACTTGAAGACCACAAGCTGTGGCATCAGCCCACCTGGTTTCTTTAGCATCCCCAAGAACATTCAGTAATCATCGCAGTGAAGAGTGAAGATTGCTCTAAGGTTTGGTTAGGCCAGCTCAACTAAAAGTGGTGATTTCAGTATCCCAGACTAACGTGCTGAAGAACAGTACTTCACAGATACCCATTCCACTACCTAATGTCTTAAGAACAAGTCATCTGCTGTGGGAAGATCTGCTGGTTATTCAGAGCCACAGGGTAAACAAACAACATTCAGCCAACAGCAGTCAGACAGAGCCTGTTCAGTAAGAAGGAAGCCAAAACGTGCAAATTGATTCACGTGCGCATCCCAAAGAAACTCTTCAACTGTTGCAATTCAAAAGCAGCTTTACCGGTGAAGTAAGATTATCTGCCCTTTTTCCAAGGTACAAGCTTCATTACCTGCATCCATGAACAGAAACAGCTTTTGCATCAACTAGCACTGAAGTCTAACATCAATGAGGTTGAATTAAAATTCAAGGAAACTCTGTACAAATATCTGCTTTTCCACAAGTGAGCCTTCTTTCCTAGTATTCTGAAGCCCAGATTTAAATGTCCTGATAGCATTTATAGCACTCAAGCTAGCCTAAATAAAATGAAAATAAATAAACTTAATTTTGGGGTATATAATTAAAAAAATTACTAATTTAAGTTCCTTCTGACCAGTAGCATCAGCATTGGTTCCTTCTGCTTTTATTCCATTACTTAAAAGAATTGCAGAATACCATCTTAGTTCACCGCTTGGAAGAAGGAAGATACAGAAAACTCTAAAACCAACATACCTGTTATTTTGTCCCTGACAAGCTTGCAGGATTCTATCTCCCCAATGCTGCCAAATAGACTCTTCAGTTCCTCTTGTGTCATATTTTGTGGAAGGTAGTTGACTATTAAATTGGTCTTGCTGTCTTCTGTGTTCCCAGAATCAACTGGTGATGAGCAATTGTTTATGGTGGCTGAACCATGGGCTGTGTTATTACACACTGGCCCATTAGACAGTTGTGTTTCCATGGCAGCAATTACCTGCTGAAAAAAACAGAAAACAAGAACCATCAAAAGTCATATTTCAGGATCTAGTAGGAGAGTCCAAACAAGAACCTAAAAGACTTGTCACTATGCAAAAATAGTACGGTCAAGGCCATAAACTGCCTCTACATGCAAGAAAAAAACCCAAGCAAACAGAAGGGTAAAGTTAAACTTTAAGGTTCAGAAGGGTAAAGTTAAACTGTTAGTCAAGACAATACCTTAAAACCTTGCAAGCAAATAAACTGTAACTTCTACAAGCTCACTGAATAAAATCAGCACTCAAAGCTTAGTTTCCATCCTCTGCCATTCCCTCCATTTAGGGCAATCACAGCCTTTCTATTATAGAAGTTACCAAACAAAACTGGCCTAAAGAGTAATTATTTTTATCAACTTACAACTGGTTACTGAAATAACATGAAATGCAGCTTTTAAGGAAGTAGTATTTTAAATGCTTTCAAAAAGAGGTGGGCATTAAATGTATCCAAAGAAGACTTCTCATGAGAAATAGTAGAGATCAAGATTAATACTTTAAAGAGACATTCAAAGGATATATGAATGCACTTGGATGGAAAATATACTCTGACAACATCCACATCTAAGTTCTATCACCATAGGTTGGAATCAGGTTTCTAAATGCTTTTATTTGATGAAACTGAAAATCCTTGTTCTTATCTCTTCCCTTGCCTGGACTCTATGAGAACAGTTAAATTTGAATCTTGAACTTAATTTACTTTTGGACCACACCAGAACTACTTTGTGCCTGGAAGATGACAGACAGATCCTCCTAGAACCCATGCTAAGGCACATGGAGATCAGGAAGTGATCTGAAAGAACCAACTTGCTTCACCAGAGGCAAGTCCTGTCTGACCAACCAAGCAGCCTTTCTGTGACAAAGTGACTTCATCAATGGACAAGGGAAGGGCTACAGATGTTTTCTATCTAGACTCATGCAGAGCCTTTGGCACAATCCCCTACAACATTTTTCTCTCTAAAATGGAGAATATTTACTGGTGGATTACTAGATGGATAATAAAGTGATTGGACAGTTGCACCTAGAGGTCATGGTCAATAGCTGAGAGTCTAGACAGAGATCAGTGACAAGTGGTGTCCTTCAGGGGTCCATAGTGGGACCACTACTATTCAATGTTTTAACTAATAACATAGACAGAGGGGTCGAGTGCACCCTCTGCAGGTTTGCAAATGACCCAAAGCTGAGTGGTGCTGCTGACACTCCTTGAGTTCATGATGTTATCCAGAGAGACTTGGACAGGCTTGAAAAGGGGGACCATGGGAATCTCATGAGGTTTAACAAGACCACATGCAAGGTGCTGCACTTGGGTCAGGAAACTCCCAGTATGAACACAGGCTGGAAATAAACAGATTGAAAACAGCCCTGTGAGCAGGTCTGAGGGGTGCTGGTGGGTGAGAGGCTGGACATGACCCAGCCATGGGCACTCCCAGCCCAGAAAGCCAAACGTGTCCTGGGCTGCATCCAGAGCAGCGTGGGCAGCAGGGGAGGGAGGGGATTCTGCTCCACCTGGAACCCTGCATCCAGATCTGGGGTCCCAGCACAGGAAGGGTATGGACCTGTTGGAGTATGTCCAGAGGAGGGCCTGGATTAGAGGGACAGAACTCATCTCCTGTGACAAAATGCTGAGAGAATCAGGTCTGTTCAGCCTAGACAAGAGATGACTTTGGGGTGGCCTAATTGTGTCCTTTNGTGACAAGTGGTGTCCTTCAGGGGTCCATAGTGGGACCACTACTATTCAATGTTTTAACTAATAACATAGACAGAGGGGTCGAGTGCACCCTCTGCAGGTTTGCAAATGACCCAAAGCTGAGTGGTGCTGCTGACACTCCTTGAGTTCATGATGTTATCCAGAGAGACTTGGACAGGCTTGAAAAGGGGGACCATGGGAATCTCATGAGGTTTAACAAGACCACATGCAAGGTGCTGCACTTGGGTCAGGAAACTCCCAGTATGAACACAGGCTGGAAATAAACAGATTGAAAACAGCCCTGTGAGCAGGTCTGAGGGGTGCTGGTGGGTGAGAGGCTGGACATGACCCAGCCATGGGCACTCCCAGCCCAGAAAGCCAAACGTGTCCTGGGCTGCATCCAGAGCAGCGTGGGCAGCAGGGGAGGGAGGGGATTCTGCTCCACCTGGAACCCTGCATCCAGATCTGGGGTCCCAGCACAGGAAGGGTATGGACCTGTTGGAGTATGTCCAGAGGAGGGCCTGGATTAGAGGGACAGAACTCATCTCCTGTGACAAAATGCTGAGAGAATCAGGTCTGTTCAGCCTAGACAAGAGATGACTTTGGGGTGGCCTAATTGTGTCCTTTTAGTACCTAAAGGGGGCTTACAAGAAAGATGGAAAGAGATAATTTTGAAGAGCATGTAGTGACAGGACAAAGAGGAATGTCTTCAAACTGAAAGAGAATAGGTTTATATTACAGATTAGGAAGAAATTCTTTACCATGTGGGTGGTAAGACACTTGCCTAGAGAGGCTATGGATATCCCATCCCTTGACATGTTCAAGGTCAGGCTGGATGGAGTTTTGAACACCCTGATCTAGTGGAAGGTGTCCCTGTTCATGGCAAGTGTATTAGAGACAGACAATCTCCAAGGTACTTTCAACTCAGACCAGTCTGATTCTACTGTGTCTCACCCCAAAGTAACTGCTGTATGCAAGATGCAACAGAAATAATTAGGAGTCTGCTTGTACACAAGAACTTGTCCACAAGCTGCCACATCTGCAAAAGGCTCTCTGCCACCTCAGTCAGTGACTGAATGGCAACGGCTGGTAAGTACAATGGATTTTTAATGGCATCTAAGATTTGGGCAGCCTGTTTGAGACCAGCTGTTTAGGACAATATGCAAGAGAAAATTATGTAAGTTATTCTCCAGTAATACATATTTCAACACAAGAAGTTCACTAAAGAAATCCATCAACTGCTGAAATTCAGCCTCATAACTAAACTGCTAAGAGGAATGCTCAAAAAAAAGCCTCTTGTAAAATCACAGAGCAGCATCAAGACCTCTGAAGGGTCTGTCGTGACAGTCATGTTTAAAACCCCATATGCAATCCATGCATATCCAAACAGCTGACAGGTCAACTGTGTTCAGGGACAGCATAACTGAATTTCCTAATAATGCAAGAGGGGATAAGTTGAGTTTCTTACTAGAAGTCCAACTTAGACATTCTAGGGAACACGTTTTTATGTTCTGTGTCTGGCATACAGAACTATTTTCCAAGAGGTTACTTCAGCACAATGCAAAAAAGGGGTATGTCAATTAAGAGCTCTCATTAGAAAAGCGTCATCTAGTTTTCCTGAAGAGCTGCAACTGGAACAACATTTGTGAAAAACTCTAAGGGTAACCTGATCCTGGCACTGATGAAACAAGTCCACTGAAAAGATAATAAAGTATATTATCCCAATTCAGATAAATTACTTTTCAAAACACTAGCATACCTGTTAAAGGTAGTAGTCACAAATGTGGTGCTCTGAGGCTCTGCAGGATTGCCTTTTTGCCCTTTTTCTGTTTTATTCTCAAATTTGAAGTGTTGATTGATCAAAATTAGCAGGATTTAGCAAGGACAACAAACAATTATCTTTTAATTGCACATTTATTTTCATGTTCAGGTGGCAAGAATGGGATCCTAAGCCAACATTCAAGTGAGCAGCTGCAGTAGCCTGTATGGGCTGAAAATTACAGCATCTCTCAGCTATAGAACCATCTGCTCTGAATAAAGTGATACGAATATTTTACAAATAATGCATACCCCAATAATATGCTAAAGAAAACTGTTCATAAAAGATAAAGCACTAAATATTTTTCACTCAGAAAAAATTCTTAGAATAGACTGGAAAATATAATTTTAAAATAGTAATCATAAAAACACAACTATACAGGTTTTCAAAGTTACTGCAATTTAGTATTCAGACCATACCAAAACCATTTTAGTACAATACTCCTTTTCAATTATCCACTGTGCATTTTCAATTATTACAAAAATCTAATTGATATTAGAAGAAAGGCAAGCCACTGTAGTGTAATTTCCACAGGAGATCACCATTTCACAGAAAAAGTTGTCTGGGTATATATGCCAGTGTGCTCTGGGCTCTCACAAAACAGGAACACAACCTGCAGCCTATAATGAAACATGTATATGAGTTAGCATTCCAAATGGAAGGTTAAAAGACTTTGGTATGGCCTCAGCACTACCAACATGTAAAAAAGCAGCCTACAGAATTTAAGAAAAGTCCCACAGACCCCAGTCCAAGGCTCTGCTGCCCACGAACCACTTCTAAGCAGAGAAGCCACATCACACAGTCTGACTGCCATGTTAGTTTGGAGTTGCCGTCTGCAATATGGACACAAAAAGTACTGTACGTTAGATTAGCAAGATAATGCAACAAATCAGTTTGTACAATTTTACAGTAATTGCATTTATATTCCCAGCACGTCCATGCAGTGTGGCTTAATTGGATTTGAGGCAATTCCAATCTAATCTTTAAAAATTCAGTTGTAAAATTATTTTTCTTATGTGAAATAAGATGTTTATTTTTACGATTTAAAAGATAACACCGTCTAGTTACCCCTGCATCTACCCTGGAAACTATCTCCAGTACCACACCATGACTAAAAGAAACTATACAAAAAAAAGAAAAAAAAGAAAAAAAAAAAGAGTAACTCTTCAAAGAGGAAAGAAAGGAAATACAGTGAGTTGACTTTCCATCAACACGGAAGATGATCATGCACTACTGAAAGACGGCTCCCCTTACATGTAGTCCTGATTTGACCAGCCCATGGAAGTGAGCTGGCTGGTTTGAGGTTGGCATTTTATTGGACCAATGGAAAGCATTCTCCAGCTGTCATTCCCTGTGCAGCAGCCCGGGCAGGTCTCTCTGCTCCCGGCTGTCACAGCACACCCCTCTGCCCTCCCTGCCCTGCCCAGTGGGGCAGGGGGAGCCCAGGGCCAGGCAGGGGCAGCTGA
>VXBS01003640.1:21041-62821 GCA_013400255.1 Sitta europaea | reverse complement strand
AAAAAAAAAAAAAAAAAGATCCAGGCGGTTGCTGTCCATGAAGAATGGATCTACAAGAGAACTGTTTTCTTGTGGAGAAAATAACCATAGTGAACAAAAGGTGCTTCCCTCTCTAAATGAACTGAAAAAAAGACTGTTCTAGAGGTGGAAAACTGACTGAAATTTCTGAGTGTTGTCTTCTTTACATTGTTAGTTAAGAGAAAAAGAAAAGTGTAGGGAAAGAAGAAGAGTGTTTTGAAAGTTCCATCCTCATTCTTGTTATTTTTCTTTCTTTTAGTATTAGTTAATAAAGTCTTATTACTTTTAAGCTTAAGCCTGCTTTGCTCTTAAGAACGTTGAAATTAACAAAAAAAAAATCAAACCAGAACACATCATTCCCATACCACAAGAAAAAAAACACAAAGATGACGAAGAACTGTATTAGAATCCTGTCCATTCTTAAAATCGTAGGTTTTAGAAAAATAGGTAAATTAAAATCTTGTGCAGGTGGTCTTCACTACATTTTCCTTGCAGTAGCTGTTTAAAAGTTCTACTGCACCTACAAGTGGCAGTAGAGTTAAGGATTTATCAAGTGGAATAAGTGGAACAAAACATGCAAAGTGTTTTTCATAAGAGTATTTTGGTAACCAAGAAGATTGTTCTTTGTTTTAACTAAAACATCACTGAAAATCCAGTTAGATTTATACTGAACAATGTTAGGATACCACAAAAGCTAACAGGCCATTTGCAGATGATTACAGGTAGTCCAGATATGAAATATAACCACAACAGGAACAACAGAAAGGCTCCTGACCACTGCCACAGCTTGAGACTGCTGTTAGTAAAGAGATATTTCTTGCCCACAGTTAGCAGATGAGGTAAGTCTAAACTTGTTTAAAAAAAGACTTGGCTTTCAAGGCTGCTGCATCCAGGGTTTATAAAGAAATGCTTCAAAACTTTTTGTGTTTTAAAATGATCCAAGTTACTTTTCATGTCACTTTGCTACCAAAGTCCACATACTTAGCTGACTTCACGTCTGGTCTTTATTTCTCACTTAGGTTAATGAAGACCTTCAATACATTTTCATGCAAAATACTTGGCATAAAAGTGAGGCTCTGGTATCAACTGCAAGTCTGCATACCCTTCTCTGTGGTTTCAACCCAAAACTAACAGTACTAACTTTTCAAGCTCTGCACTATTCATAGGCAATTATGTTTGACGAACAGCTTACTACAAGAATAAAATCTGCAGGTCTCAGCTGACTTCTTTTAAGTCCAGACAAGTCTTATTAAGCAGTCTGCTTCAAACTAAGTCTCCAATACTCCTGTCCTACAGAGATTGTAGTGATGTGCACAAGATAATGTACTTGGATCTCTATGGCTCTCAGCAAAGCATTGTGACACCACAGATTATTTGTTTCCTATGTAGATAGAAAACTTCAGCTTACTTGTTTGTACAAGACTTCAGTGTACTCTCTAGAGACTTCATAGTTCTCTCAAGCACTGCAGCACTTCTCAAAAAAACCCAAGAGTACCTGTCAGTTGAAGTACTTCCAGCTTGCATAACACATTTATCTTCACTCAAGCACTCCATACAGTACTTGCAATCAGTGTGCAAGTACATTCTCTGACTAAAAAACCATTATGCCTCAAAAAAACACGTACTTTGCTTTACCATTCTTCCACCATTTTTATTACTTTCAAGCCTGTACAGACCTCTCTTACATCTAGGTTGGAAAACTGGCATTCTTACCATTTTATTTACACTTCTATCTGACTAGAAACAGTATTAAACATGGCTAATTACATTCTAGGAAAAATAAAAAAGCTTTGAGTTTTCAGCTTCAATACCATACTAAACCAGTACATGACTATCGAATTTGAGCTGTGAGGTTTCTTCCCCACAAAAAAAAAAATATTAAATACTGAACTACCACTGAAGAAACCCCAGTACCATTAAAAATAGCTAATTCAGTTTTTGACTATTAGCCTCAGAGACAGTATTACACTTCAGGGTATTAAAATAGCTTAGCAGTTACTGCATTCGAAACCTACAAAACCATCATGTTCAGGAAACAGGGTTCTATACCTACTAAGGGAAAGTTTGTCTTAAAATACCTTCAGATTAAGAGAACAATAAAGTCAAGTTGACTGAGTAAATCTGCTCTCTTTATAATGCTGAAAGGGAGCAGAACTGAAGAGACAGTTGTTGAATTCAGCAAACTGAGTTGTTCTCTTTAAGAGGCAGTGCACAGCAGCCATCTATCTTTCAATAAACTTACTTTTAGTTCCACCAAGCACAGACAAGATTTTAAACCCAAACGCTCTTAAACACTGTTTATGGCATTAACTGAATGCCAGTTTCTAATTAGCTGCACTTCAAGCAAGTCATGAATAAGGTTTGCCTAGCAGAGAAGCAAGTAGGCTATTTTGTTTTCCAAGAGAAAAGACATCAGAAGTTCAAAAGCCATATGGTTTATGCAATTACTTCTGGTTGCCATAGAACAGTTCCAATTATAACAGCTTATTTTTATATGAGAGCTTTAGAAAATATAGTGGAGCTAGCAAGATGAAGACTGGCTAAACAATAGTCACAGTGGCCTATTAACTTTCCCTTCAACATAGGCATTTTGGTGTGCAACATACTCAACCACTCACGCTCAGCTGAAAATTCAAGCTGAAGCTGGATCCCGGCAGTGTTTAGACAGAGGTGACAAGGAGGTGACAAAACAGATAAGCCTTCAACCACCATTACCGCCTCACACACATATAGACGCTACTGGGAAATAGTGCATAAGACTTCTGACAACTCTTCCCACCACCTGTTTCAATTCATACTTGTGTATCCTGGTCATTGCAGGGCAGATAGTCATTTCACATAGGTTTTATACACATAATTTAATTCTTTTTATAGACGCCACACTAAAAAAAAAAATCACCACACAGATGCCTGCCACAATTATATACTTCTAAACAGTATTAGCACCTAAAGGTGATTAAACTCTGAATTTAAGACAGCAGACACTATACACATTTGCCTCCCTCAATACGTTATCACCATTCAGAGGCAAATCCAGCTGGCCCATGAGATGCCTCCAGCCTCATAAGCTCACAGCTGATATAATGCCCTTGATAAAATCCTAAGAGATCTAAGTGTGCTCCTGAGATTCTCCTCAACACTTACATACCAGGAAACCTTCAGAGCATGCTTTCGTATTTAGTGTTTGCCCTTCCATCCTGTTTCTCAGTGCAATGGAAGCAATGCAATAATTACAACACATCACCATTCGGACAAGTAAACGCTACAGGTTTTGTTTTCATAATACCAAACTGCAGAGTAAGAACCACTCCAGCTGCCTACATCATTCTTTATCTCTTCCACACAGAAAGGTCTAAACCAGAACTTCGGTCTCTGCTAGTAATGAAGTTATTCTCTTTCCAGAGGACTTATTTCATCTACTTTGACTTATAACAGCAATTAATGCCTTTTAACAAGAATGAGCTGTTTCTTGTCTGTGGGGACTATTGGTAAACACGTTAAATTAATTAAAAAAAATCATAATTATCTGAGGGCTTGGTGAAAGGTAAGACCTGGCACAATACAGATGCTGAATTTTGCTTTAAAAAAGAGAACTTAGCAAAACAAATATTTTTTTAGGTAATAAATTTTAAATGCAGAGTTATTGATACTTTGAATAGACACAATTCTTCATGCTTCCTCTTTAGTGATTTTTATCTTTACTGGAGTATAGATTTGAAGGACTCCTTTTTTCAAATGGTCAAGTATCTTAGAAGCATACATAAAAGGACAGTACTAATTTGTGCACACAAAACAGCCGTACAGTAAGAGATGACAGAGACTGTTCAATCTAGCATATGCAAAAACTGTTACACAGCTTGCCTGAACATCCCAAAGTTCTTTATGGATAAAGGCACAGAGGCCAGAGCCATGTCTACAGTTAACAACCTTGCCCATCAGAACAAAACACTAGTCCCTTTTTCAGTTGCCCTATAAGTATAACTGTCAAGGAAAGTTTGATGATTGCTCTGAGGTCCACATATTAATAGCACATCTTGTGCTTGGTGAATCAGCACAAGAAGGCTATAAAACACTCATTTCTTTGTCTCTGTTTTCACTTTTTGTTTAATAGTATAAAGCACCATTTCTCCATTAACAGCCCTCCCCATCTGAATGTACATTCACTTTTCCCCTCCATTACAGTATTTAACTATCTGCAGCACAAACTACATCAGGGTATTGCTTGTTAACTCATGCAGCTTAGGAGAAACCAGAAGAGCACCTCTTGATTTATGCTGTTATATGGAAGAACTTTGATAAAACAGATGAAAGACAGAAACTTCAGAGAAAACATTCAATTTTTCCAATAATTAGGTGTTCTCAAATCTTCAAGTAACTTAAAAAGTTACTAATATAAACACAGGCAATAATGACCAGAAAGCATAAGCCCTTTGCAAGAATGAAAAGCAATTTCTGGCCTCTCAAAAGCAGCAGTTTAGAAGGGGAACCTTTTCACACTGACTCTTCAATGAACCACTGAAGAAGTAATACTGCCTAACATTTTCTATCTTAGTCTCAAAGCCATGATGAGTTGAAGTTAGTGAAGAAAACAAAGATGGTTATGAAAAAAAGTCATATGAATTGTAGGGAAAAGGACTGTAATTCGTCCTTGTGATTCCTGCTGCAGAAGTTAATCTGCAGATCCTTTCAGCAGAAATGAAGAGGCAGCCAAAGCAGACTGGCCTACTCCAAGTAAGCAGTGAGGAGACAATGGAAAAACTGTGGACAGTTGAACAGGAAACAGCTATTAGTAGAGGCAAGAAAGAGCTTAATATTGCTGGTGACAATATTAAAAAGACAGAAGCAAGAAAGTGCAAATTATCTACTGAATGCAAATATTTGTAGGAACACTAAAAATGTATACCTAGATTAAAAGAAAAAGTCTTCACTCAGTATGAAGTGCTTTTGGAAATTTAACATTCCTGCAAAATACTTAGTAGTATTAGGATAAATAATGTCCTAAACAATGCCCTACTAAAGGTACTAGGCATTAGGAATTAAGTCAACAAACACTTGGGTAAGGGGTTCTGAAAAAATAATGCATGTACAACAAGGCAAGGACATTTCTTGGCAATGAACTAATCTGGAGAAAATAAAGGATCTCTTCTGACTCAAATTACTGATTATCTTATCAGCTGGGGTAAAGGGAGGGAAACATACAGGGCAATGTAAGTCACCCTAGAAACCATATTAGAAAGACCAACTCTTAACAGTCTTCTGTAAAGAAATCGAGCACCTCCATTCCATTAAGGGATCAGTTCAAGTGAAAATAAACTATAACCATTTTTATGTTCCTAACTATTCAGGTGAATTTAGACACAAACCCACTTCTACCAACACAACTAATTCCTTGAGCAAGACAGCATCAACATTCATTATTAATCAGCTCATATACAAGAAAAAAACCCCAAAACTCAGCACAAAATTATACTCTTTCTTTTCATTGCCCTCTTTCACATAAGAAAAGTTCAAAGCCAGCTAAGGGAAAATGATTACTTTGGTTATATTTGAAATTTTAATTAAATATCAAGCTGAGACTGTTTGAACACAGACAATATTCATGTTCAGAAAGAGTTTCAGCAGAACTATGACTTAATCACACAAACAGCTATTCAGATCTCAAATAAGTAAGTTCTGAACAATTCCAATACTTAACCAATACTCTAAACAGAACTGAATTTTAACAGGAACGTTTTTTCTACTGCACTCTACCAGCCATAAAATCTTGCCAACTATGCTTATTGTATCTTATTTGTTGTCCCAGACTCCTGTGTTAGCTCTCCCAGCTTGTAGAGAAATGCTCTCCAAGGCAATATGGCTCTGTCAAAACGCATATGTATTCTTCAGGAGGTAACTGCATCTTATTGCAGACATTTCCCTTCAGCCTTAGACATCTGCAGTCCTCTCAAGCCTACTAACACAAGAAAACAGAAGATTCAGAGGGGTGAAAGGAGACAAGTTGATGACTCTTCAAATACTGCAACTTGATAGGTTGAAGGGTTTCAAAGTCAACATCCACTTGAACTGCCTAGGATGCCTACTTCAATTTTTCAGCATCTACCTCAGAATTCCAGTTGGGCCACGTAAAACTTTCCCCCCTTTCATACTACAGTTACATCCTTCTTCCCCACAGAAGACAATTTCAAAAGCTGATGTTTACCATCAGAGAGGAACAGGAAGCAAACCAAGTCCATCACTGAAGAGGTATACAAATCAAAAAAACACAATTAAGAAAAAGAGGCTCTTCCTAATCAAGAAAGCATGTGTCAACTTCAAGGCCACTCACTACTCCATTCACTCTCCAGTGCATCTTCCTGTAGGACCTCATGGTTTTGTCCCTCATCACTCAACTGTTTCCACTGCAACAGAGAGCCCAACGATGGATGACAGGATTCATCTCCCACGATAAGAAGACAAGGTTAGAGGAACAGTTCTCTTGTGCTGGTTTTTCATAGCAGTACTCCTTGCTTAAAGCTAAGGTAAACGGTAAAGATGGTCTGGCCCAAAACACACCCCCATCACAGACATTTCATCAAAGGGTACACCTCAGCAGATCCACAGGGCATGAACCTGCTTCAGCACAGCCCCACCACTCAAACTGCAGGATGAATCCCCTCTGTTTCCTCCCTTCAGGAGAGTTTTTCTTCTCCCACAGGGAACTTTTAGCTCAAATGCAGATTACACAAGAGAAAATTTGCATGACTAAATATCCCTACCCCTTAAACCCTTATGTACACTGCTAGTCAGCTCAAAAAATTGCAACCTCAACACCAAAGAGGGGGAAATAAATGCAAGCAGTTGAAAGGCAGAAACCAGTAATTGCCATGCCTGCCCCTTCCTCTATACCCATCTTTACAAGTACTATCAAAGTGGTATCAGACTGGACAGCAACACAATGCCTATACACTCAGATGTCTCCATTAGCCCAGACCATCATCAGTGGCCTGACAGACTGATATGACACAGCATCCTTCTTTCAGCTCCGTAAGTCATGACAAACAAAGCTTATGTGCAACCCAAAAAATACTCAAACCAAACTGAAACATGCACCACTACGTACACATAGTGCACATTTTTGCACAGGAAACATTAATTCTTCCATTGAGGAAATGTTCTGGAGAAGAAGATAACTTCATTAGGACAACAGCTCTACTAGCAACACAGGGTAAGAGGTACTGGGATTTGCTAGGTCCTCTGCACTACAGCAGACATGACAGCAAACAAGCTATGTAAACAGCTTTGGACATGAGGCCCAAAATTGCTTAAATGGCCTAGGATCACATCTTAGAGCTTAAGTATTATTCAAATAATAAATGCTTGCTTCCATTCTTTGGTGAAAGGCCTCCAAGTAGCACAGAAGGCAAAGCATGGGGACTTGCTTCACAAGAGTGAAGACATCAACAAGTCGTTCTTGTTAACAACTCATAGTGAACCAACATGAAAGCACAAAGCCAAGGCCAGTTTACTCTCAAAACCTACAACGGGTAACAACTGACTATTCAGTCTACAAGAAATGTTCTTAATGGTCTCAAGATAATAATCATATCTTTTAGTAAAAAAAAAGAAGCTTAACTGGAGCTATGACTTCGCCCATCCTGCCCCAACTGGAGTAGATAGTCAATGGAGTAGATTCCATGAAAGCAGTACGAGCTATATAGGAGATAAACAGAACTTTTATTTCTTAATCCTGATGTACCATGAGTAATGAATAATGCAACACAGAAATAACATGACAGACCCATATCAGTGCTGCATGTACATTTGCATGTAGAAATCTTTATTTCTATAATCCAACTAAAAATGAAGAGCAATTTGAAAGATTTTCTAGTTAAAAATAATCTTGCTTTTGCTTTCAGTCACCACAGAAACCTTACCCAGGTCTTAAGGCTTCTGACCACCTGTGGGGATGGGAATTCTTGCACAAACATGAATTCAAGAACAGAGAACACAAAATGTCAGAACCCCTTGCTAAAACTGTCAATAATTTAATACATCATCGTTAATACTGGTAATCATTTTCCTATTATTCTGTCCATAAATATGAAGTTTCTGGGGCCACTTGTTTTCCACATGCTCTAGCTTTTTCTTCTAACCTTTTCTTCATGGCAAGTTGTATCTAGTTTGTCTCCCACTCTCAGTTTTCTTCAGTAGTCCAGGTACCATTAAATTAGGTATTACTAAATTTCCTTAATATACCTTTGCTCCTTACATGGGCTAACCCTTGTATTTCAATTTGACTCTCATGCTTTATTCTTTCATGTATTCATCTATTAATCTATGTCCTATACCCAAGCCTATTAAAACTACACCTTGATATATCTATCTAGTTGACATTTATATCATCAGTGTCTTAATATCATATGTAGGTATTAATGAAATCTAAATTTTTAACAAAAAAATCTAGATTATGCAGTTTTCTTTCACATTAGTTTCAAAAAGATGATTTAATTTACATATTTATCACTGCATCAAAAAAACCTGAGCCAATAGCCCACTTCACCATAAAACTAATTATATGCCTAATTCAACTGCAAGAAAAACATAGTCACAGAAATACACCACTATAACAGAGCTCCCAAATACCTGAAATCATATCTTCACAATTTATTTTATTCCCCTGTATATATCTTCAAGTTTCAATACCAAAGGAAAATCAAGAGAATTGCTTGTGAAAGAGATGGTAAGAAACATTAAAAGATAGCATGACAGCATAAACCAGGTCAGATCAACTGCATACAGCTCTGAACAAACTTAAATTTTTCTGCCCTTTATTGATGCATATCAAGCTCTAGAAAGTCACTTATGCTCCATAAATCTTGCTGCAATACACATTTGAGTACAAAGAAAGAGCTTGGAAAGGGACACACATAGCAGAAAACCAAAAAAATTACTTTTGAAAATATCAATAGGTGAAAAATACAATATCGATGCCATCTGACTTAAATATGTTTGTTTTCTATTTGGGCTAACCTGCACATTTTTAATATCATTTCGTTACAGAAATGCACTAACTCTGAGGCACCACAGAAGGGCTGCTACTCTCAACCAGAACACAAATTTAAAATGAGAAAGTCTTAGATTATCTCTAGCATCCTTTGTAAGAGAACAGTCAAATCACATTATTTGTTATGGTACCCAAAGGCTGACTTCTCAAGTCCTAAATAGTATCTCAAAAAAAACTAGACAGATTTTATACAGCAGCATACACTAACTCAGGGAGAGAAGAACCCAAATTTGGATGTTTTAGCCTTTGTTTCATAATGAAGCAGACTTCCAAACCTTCACTTCCATGGGCTGAACATCACGCTTGGGCAGAGAACTGGCTGTCTTGTGCACAGGAATCAGTAAGTTAATGAAAACAGTTTCAGAAACGGTATTAATCTTCCCTCCTGGCACTTATCTTGCAAAAACGGTGACAGTGGTTTATACTGCATCACCTTAACTACAGAGTAGTTACATCTATACCAAGGAAAGTCAAGAAAGTTTTACTACAGCATGAAAAAAACCCAACAAAACTAACATCAAAAGAAAGGCCTGACAACATGCTGACAAGAAGTCAAAAGGCATCAGTGCTTTGGAGGAATCTGAGCAAAGTGCAATAGTCAATATTAAAAATCTTGATGGTATCAGGCATGGGGAATCACTGTGCTGCCTCATATTAAATATATACAGGAGTCCAAAGCAGTTAAGAAGATAGATGTTGCATGATTTACGTAGTTTGGTTTTGTTTGTACGAGTTGAACTTCCTTAGATGTCAGTGTCAAAAAGTGCCATCTGGATTACCCTGGAACAGATCGTTCACATTACATTAAATGCAGGTAAGTTTGAAGAAGTCTGTGCCATTGGATGTCAGCACATTCTAAACCAAAGCTTATCAGGAAGAAGAGTATTTAGTTCACACTATCCAGCTGGACAGACTTTGTTTAAGCTTTTCTGCTCAATTTAGGTGTAGGTATTTAAAAGAGCAGTGTAACTAAGAACATAAAATTATAGGCATAAGAATCACCCATTTCTGGAAGTGAAGTTATAGTCAGGATAAGCAAAATTTCAAAGAAGTTCATATGAAGTACTATATTGTCTCACAGCCATAAAGCCAGGACTTTTTCTTCTTCACACTGCACTTTACACTACTTTCCACTGACTTCCTAAACAAAGACCAGCACATCTAAGACCAGCAGCTTTGGTATTGAAGACTCACACATCTCTGACTCAAGAGATCTAAACTGTGTTTCATTGTCCCTTTATACAGATACAATACTAAAGAAGACATGATTGTTAGGCTATTTTTAAATCAACATGTCAAACAGGAATTTTATCCACTTAATTCACTCTGCAGACATTTTGTACTATTCTATACTAAATGTACCTTTCAGCCACTGTTCAACTTTTAGACTTCAAAAGCTTATTCTTTGCTTTGATTTTGGGCAAAATCCTAGAAAAGGAAGTTCCTAGATGCGTCAATAAATAAAGAAAGGAATTTAAGCTTTCCTTACTGCATAAATACTGGAAAAAATACAGTCACATGTAACCTGTAAACCAGTTCTGCAAAACTGTTTTTCTGATAAAAGATGTTCAAGTGCCCAGATTTTGCTGAATTACAGCTCTTTTACTCTGTGAAGACAGAGCACATCAGGAATAGCTGCCTAAGGCTAACTGCAGCAACACCTGCAGTAAATTACTTTAATTTTTCCTGAAGAAGCTGCAGCCCATAACTTGGACAGGTGCACTCTTCACTTGGTTAAGAACAGTCTGGATGGCCAGGCCCAGAGAGTGGTGGACAATGGTGCCACATCCAGCTGACAACCAGTCACCTCTGGTTCCCCACAGCTCAGCACTGGGTCCAGACCTTTATCCATCATCTGTATGAATGGATGAAGAGCACCATCACTTAACCAGCCAAGCAGGGTGAGAAGGCTGATCTGCTGGAGGGCAGTAAGGCTTTGCAGAGGGACATGGACAGGCTGGATCCACGGGCCAAGGCCAGTGTATGCAGTGCAACAAGGTTAAGCCCCAGATCCTGCCTTGGGTCAGAACAGCCCCATGAAATGCTATGGGTTAGGGAAGACTGCCTACAAAATGGCCCAGCAGGAAAGGACATGGGGGTGCTGACTGGCATCTGGCTGAACGTGACCCAACATGACCTAGGCAGCCAAGAAGCCCAACGTCATCCTGGTCTGTATCAGAGATGGTACAGAACCTCAAACCCTGGGCCCAGTTCTGGGCCCCTCACTTCAAGAAAAACACAAGAGACGCTGGAGCAAGTCCAGAGCAGGACAAAGGAGATGGTGAAGGGTCTGGAGAATAAGCTCTATGAGATGAAGGAGTTCTGGTTTAGTCTGGAGTAAAGGAGGCTCAGGAAAGACCTAACCACTCTCCTTAACTACCTATAACCAGGTGGGGGCCAGTCTCTTCTTCCAGGCAACTAGCAAGAAGAAAGAGAAAATGGCCTTAAGTTGGGCCAGAAGTAGGTACAGGTTGAATATCAGGAGAAATCACTTCATTGAAAGGATTGTTATAGAATGGGCTGCCCAGGGAGGTGGTAGAGTTCACTACTGCTGCTCAAAAAATGACTGGACATGGCATTTAGTGCTACAGTTTAGTTGACATGGTCATGTCTGGTCAAAGGCTAGACTCAATAACCTTGAAGGTCTTTTCCAACCTTAATGATTCTAAGAATATGTAGAATAAAAATATTAAAAGAACACTGCTTTTAATTTTGTGACAGCCAAAGTTCATTTAAACATACCAAAGCTTCAGAGCCTCATGTTGAAAAGACTTCTAAGAAGCCAGTGTATGGAAAGGTTGAAAAAATTAAAGTCAGAGTCTAATGTCACTTTATGTAATGACGCTGGAAGAGACAAGGGCAAAGGGAGCACTGGAATACCACACAAGTAAAAACAGAGCAGCATTCTGACACTGAGGACCTGCCATCAAGCATCACTTGACTCACTATGTAAAGAGCTTTTAATATACTAATTCTTTTCCATTTGCAAAAGCTAAGACTATTGGTAACTTATCTCCCAAGCTTACTGAAAACTCAAAGAAGAAAAATACCAGAGACTACATATGCTAATTATAACCTTTGCCACAGAAGCACATACAACTTTAGACTTTGCTTTCTTTACTGCACACCTTGAAAGTACATACAACCGCTCTGTAAGAATTATTCTATTTGTATACAACAGCTTACTGAGAAATGGACTCAACATATGAAAGTATCAAATATTCTGTTATTTGTCTCAGCTATATCTAGACTCCCTGCAGGACAAGGAAGAACTGCTGAAGTAGGGTTAGGCATGCACGCCTCTGAATAACCTTCACCAAAACTACAAAACCTCAGCAGGTTGCAAGAATGTTAAACATCTAACAGAAAGGCTTGAAACAAATACAGCCAGGTATTAGTCTTCATTTGCTGCATTTTTCACTGGTGTAATGTCAATTTATTTATTCAGTTTGTTTTAAATAGAGATCTAAAATACAGTCCCATAGAGAGAACACAGAATGCCACTGTAACCATCCCTATTAAATTCAGAGAAAATAACTCCTTTTTCTTCAACATCTTTGGACAACAGCAGCTCTTATTTAAAGCCATATGACAACTTCACTTAGATAACAGCTAAAAATGTTTAGGCACAAAAAGTGCTTAAACACAGAAAGGTTCTCAACTAGCAGAGGCTGTCCTCACAATAAAGGCATCCCATATGGCAACTATTTTTAGACTGTTAAGTATCAGAGGTTAGAGAAATCACATGGGTGCCTCCAAACTACCAGTTCCTCAGCTGATTTTTATCTACTCCATAATGTAAAAGCCATTTGGAATAATTTTTAGAACATAATTCAAACTCAAAATCTGTGACCCCTTCAGAGTTTGTTTAGCTTCCATAACTACTCATTCTTTCCAGTAAGGGCCTGAAAAGAAAGCAAACCTGTAACTTTTGACAAAAAACCTAGAACATTCAAAGCAGATCCACTGAGTTTACTTAACCTGGTTCTAATTCACCACAGCTGCATCTAATAAACCACAAAGAAAGATTATTACTGCAGTAAGTGACAGAGCTCAAGTGGCTGGACACCCTCCAAGTTTCCAGCATCCTTCAGTTGGCTTGTGCTCAGCATCAGCTACTGAATGATCTCTGTAGTGTAGCTAAGCACACAAAACCAACAGACAACACCACCTCCCCCTGCCTTTGTAATTTCTAGGATGTATTATCAAAAGGGTATCAGGAAGGATATGCTACCAGATATGTTCAAACAGTTGGCTGCTAGCAGAGAATGTCTGTATTCACCAATCCTTGAAGTACTCAGCTGCTTTAAACATAGGGCAAGAGTTATGGAGTTCCTCTAATGATAAGTCATATACAGACTTTGATGTAGGAGTTTGCAATCTGCCACATGGAAGACAGGAGAGCTCCCTCAGGTGCCTGCAAGATCTTCAAGATGATTTTTACAACTAATGACTATGGATGATCTAAAAACCTCAGATCTTAATGGTTTCTCTTAATTTAACTTGGTGAAATATCAGTTAAAAACAGAGCCATGCATTACCTCTACATACTCACACAAAAATAATTTAGGGATTCCAGTAAAGAATTATGTCAAATTTTTACTTAAAATGAGCAAATGTGTACAGTGTACAAGAAGTCTCAGTAACAGATTACTAACCAAGCTTAATTCTCTAAAATATTGTCATTTCTCCCCACTGGGAATTTGGCCTTTGATATACTAGTATGTTTAAGTTCATTTTTTAAGACGAGGTTTCCACCAGGAACTTCATCCATATCCTTCTCCAAAATTTCATGTGTACTTTCCAATGAGCAAGTTTTACAGTCTCAAACAGAACAGTATGTAAAATAAATAAATCAAAAAGCATAGTGATTAAGCTAAAGTATTAAAGATTAAGTTAAATGAATCTGCTTCATCTTCTTCCTCTTATGTCAGAAAGGAGAGAAAAGTGAGGGGTGTGGTTCAGGAGAAGCCTCAGAAGCTACTCAATGTTTTCAGCTTTGACTAAAATGGATTTCTATCAGCTGCTTCAAAAATTACTGTCAAAAAAAAACCCAAAAAAACAAAACAGTAATATTAAAGGTCTCCCTTCCAATTCTGGTAACAGAAAAGTGACACTTACACTGAAAACAAGAAACTTCACCAATTACTCCACAGCTGCACACCTGTTTCACAGAAGTATGTAGAGCACATGTAAAGATTCACAAATACACAGAGGAAACAATGACCAGGAGAAAAAGCATTTTGTTCCAGGAAGTTAATAAATTACTTTGTTTGTACAATAGTACAGAGAGTGTTCAGCTTTCTACTTCATTTATCAAAGAAAATGTATAATTAAGTCAACATTCTTAGGTAAACCCTTCAGAAGTAAGGCAGGTAAACCTCAAGGAAAAGAGGCAAATGAACATCAAGTTCTAACACACAGCAGCAGTGCCTTCAAGCAGTCTTCCAGAGGAAGAGACATGAAGGGGGATTTTGGAAATATCTTAGTATGCCCAACCACTACAGGCTAAAATTAGAAAGAATGTTTCCCCCAGAACTTCCCTTGTATTTCTTTCCCCCTTTTTCACACACTACCAAAACCACTTAATTCATCCAGGGTTTCAAAAAGGACACAAATGCCCAGTGATGTCCTTCCTCATAGCTGATTAACAATACAAGTGCAAACTATTTCATCCCTTACCACCTCCCACAGGGTCCCAAAACCAACAGAAGTGCTAGGTGAGAAAGTCTCTAAATAGTAACTCAAAAACTAATATAAAATGACAGCAAACAAAAAAAATCCACATAAACTATTATTTTTAGAATTTTAAAATTTTAAAAAACAGTAAGTGGTGCAATTTCACAAGTGCCACAGTAGTCTGTTACATTCTATTTTGCTTATGCAAAATCCAGACTGTTATAATTCTCTACAGAATCCCCTACAGTAAATGGATTAGCTATACACAGTAACATTATTAGCACGGCTCTTCTCTGAGGCACTAAGAAGAGGTATGACTCTTAAAAGGTGACTTTCTGCATTTATTGAGATAGGGCACAGAAAAGAAGCAGCAGGAATCTTTCAAGAGAACTTAGAAAGCAGTAAGTGTTAGAGGTAATTCAGCTGGCAGAGAGGCTGCACTTGAAAAGCAAGTGGAGAAAAGTGGCATCAATTGTTTTGCAAGCCTATCACAACTGGATTACCTGATCCAGAATAAACCGCACCAGTGTAAGCTGACCTAGCAGATTCTGGTCACCTCAGGGAGCAATCTGCTTCTGGGACTGCTTGTTCCTTCTGTTTTTTAGCCAAGTGTTTGTGATTTAATGATTGAACAGCACATAATCATGGGATCTTGGAAGTCCATTATGGAGGTAAACACTTACTACTACCTCCATGAAACAAACTCCATCACCCCATGAAGCTGTGTCTTTCAAACACTGATGCTGCACAAGACTACAAACCAGAAAAAATATGAGCCAAGCTTTTCTAGCAAAACAGAGGTGCTCCTGAAACCTTAAAAATAAAGGAACTGAAGCCTTAAGAGCTTGTCCTAGTTTGACCATCCCAGGGAAGTGAGCTGGCTGGTTTGAGGTTGGCATTTTATTGGACCAATGGAAAGCATTCTCCAGCTGTCATTCCCTGTGCAGCAGCCCGGGCAGGTCTCTCTGCTCCCGGCTGTCACAGCACACCCCTCTGCCCTCCCTGCCCTGCCCAGTGGGGCAGGGGGAGCCCAGGGCCGGGCAGGGGCAGCTGATTGGGGAACATCTGCGGGCACAGAGTCTGCTCTGCTGCTGCCCCAGCTGAGCCTGCCCCTGTGTGCCTGGGGACAGGAGGGGGGAAGGGGAGGTACAATGAAACAAACCAAAACACCCAATAAGACCGAGGGGTGGAAGAGAATTTCAGAAATCTGCCCAACTTTCCCGTGGGTGCCTCTGGGCCTGAACCCTCTGAGAGTTCCCCCAGCACGGCTTTGAAACATGACACCATGGACTACCATGGACAGATACTGTTTATTGTTAACTCCTTCAGTCCATCAGTGCACAGATAGAGCTTAGAAAGCCTCCATCCTCTCTCCAGTGAGAGAAACTGGAATATAAATGTGTAAAAACCACATGAAGTATCAAAGTCATTCAAGAAAGAGTGAAAGTCCAAAGTGAAAGGAGTGTAGAAAGTTGCTTTTAAACTATAAAAAAGTTCATGTAAACTATAGTGGTTAATTATAACATATTAAAATGTTTCCTTTAAATCATAAAAAAGTATAGGAGAGTTTTATAAAAGAGTTCAAATTGTAGATCTAAACAAAAGAGTGAAATGTTGAAGGGACTGCTGATTTCATGAGAAGTTAAACAGAGTAATGAAGTAATAAAAACTCTTTGCCCTCAAAAAAGAAGTGAATCTCTGTTCCTTAGAAGTGAAGGAGGTTCCAAAAACAAAGAGAACCTTTGCTTCGAACATTTTTATCTTTAAAACTAAACCCTATATATTGATGTGGCCCAAAAACACAGTTGTAAACATGGGAGGAATTTCATGAACGCAAGAAGATCCAACAGTTACTGTTTATGAAGGATAGATTTACAAGAGAACTATTTTCTTGAAGAGAAATTTATCATAGTGAACAAGAAGTGCTTCCCTCCCTAAATGAAATGAAAAAAACTGTTTTAAAAGTAGAAAACTGAGATTTCTGAGTGTTGTTTTCTTTACATTGTCAGCTAAGAAAAAAGAAAGGGTGGGGAGGGAAGAAGAGTATTTTGAAAGTTCCATCCTCATTCTTGTTGTTTTTCTGTCTTTTAATATTAGTTAATAAAGTCTTATTACTTTTAAAGTCAAACCTACTTTACTCTTAATTAAAAACTTTGAAATAGACAAAAAAATCAAACCAGAACAGAAATTAGTGTTTCTACCCGGTTTTGAATTGAAACCACAACAGAGCTTATTATTTTATTATAAATATTTACAGGATGCATCAAGAAGAGGAGGATATCCTAAGTAAAAGTTGACATAAAATGTTAAAGCACTTTAATAAAATCCAAGTAGCAACAAGAAGAAATCAGTAAGATCTTCATCAGGTGAGATCAAGGTTGCTGGGAGCCCTCTATTACACATAATCTTGACTTCCAAACATTGCATATTTGAAAACTTCACTTACATTTTTTTTAAAAAAACTAGATTTGACTACTTACCTTGTTTGGAAACCCAAAAACATACTACACTTTTTCTATAGCCCTATATAGTTGGTTTTGAAGAACTTTCTAACCTTATCACATCACTTTTGCATTCTTACTAAATGAGAAAAAGACTAATGTCCTAGTAAGGAACAACATCAATGCTTAATCTCTTTGTTTATCAAGTTCACCTGCTAAAAAGCAGGTTTGTGGGGTGGGGCTATTTTCTTATTTTGGGGGGCTTGGGTCCTTTTTGTTGTTGTTGTTAGATGAATTTGAATTATTAAAGATTAAAGAATCTATACACAGAACACAGAAAAGAGACTTTTCACTTGAAAGCCTGATTCTGGAGACCCTGCCGTGTTTCAAATTCTCTAGCTGCTCCAGCAATTATATGTGCTGTTTCCCACAAGTTTTCCAAAGTTGGAATTCAGCTCAATAAAGCATCACATGCACTATTTTTAGAATACCTGACTACATAAATCACAGACTCATACAGTAATCATTCAGGGTTGGAAGTCACCTCTGGAGACCACTGAGTCCAATTACCCTTCTCAAACAAGGCTAACTAGAGCCAGCTGCCCTGGACCATGTCCAGACAGCTTCTGAGCATCTCTGACATGGGATACACCACCACCACTTTGTTTCATTCCTAAAAAGTCAACACAGGAATCTACCTCAAGAACTTGAAAAAGAGCAAGCAGATATGAAATTATGTCAAGGGATGTGAAATCCTATCTATGTAAAGTGGGAAGTGATCCTTCCCTTCCACTCAGCCCTAGCTGAAGCCACATCTGGAAGGCTGGGTCCAGTTCTGGTGTGCTCAGTAGAAGACAGGGAGCTACCAGAAAGGGTTGGCCTGATGTCACAAAGATTTGGGGCCTGAAGTATCTCCCTCATGAGGAGGAACTGCATGAACCAGGTCTGTTCAGACTGGAGAAGAGTGAGAGGGGATCTCATTAATTCATATAAATATATCAAAGGCAGGAGTCAAGGGGATAGCACTACATTCTTTTCAGTGGTACCCAGAGACAGAATGCCATAAACAAAAACATAAGAAGTTCCACCTCAACATGAGGAAGAACTTCTTTATACTGGGGGTGGCAGAGCAGAACAGACTGCTCAGGGAAGCATGAAGACATTCCAAACCCACCTGGATACATTCTTGGTTCACCTGCTCTAGGTGATCATGCCTTGGCAGGGGACTGGGACTGGATGACCTCCAGAGGTCTCTTCCAACATTGACTGTTCTGAGATTCCACAAGATACCATTAGTTGCTACCTTAGCACTTAGATTAACATAATTTTAAGAATGCTATGCAACATACTCCACTCTCCACTATAACTCCCCAACTACTTCACCATCAGAGTATTTTGATCAAGTTTTGAAGAGCTAGTAATTCTTCAAAAGTAACAACGAGACTGTTGCTAGGTTTAAGTGAGAAGAAGTTTCTAACTTTCCGTTAAGGGTGAAAATCATCTGAACCACCTCCCTACCATGACAGATAGAATATTACCTATTTCAGTGGTTTTGACAAAGTCCAGAATAAGTCAACAGCAGTGTCCATGACCTACTTGCAAGGAACCATTCCCTGAAAGATGGGAGGAATACAGACATATCTGATTTTGGGTGTTAGCAAAGCAAAATCCAAGATACCCAAGATGTTATGTTTGACTTTACAAATGCATTCACCCAACACTCTTAATTCTCCTCAATCTGAGTGCTGAAAAAGTCCTTCTTTCACTGCTGCCATGCAAGATCTCCACTGTGCCTAGGGCACTGTGTAAAGTATCAGAGCTTGATATGACCCCCCTGAATTGTTATGAGCTGTATACATACACCAAAAGATACAAATCAGGAAGATAAACCCCTGCATAACTATGAGTTAGCTATCCAGGGCACTCTCAGGTGAAACATCTGTTAGCCCTGCAGTTCTCTTTATCTTTTCATACCAATAATCCCTGACATCCCACCTGCAACTCCAAACAAAACAAAACAGGCAACTCTTTCTACACCTGAAGTCTCATAAGTTCACCTGTATTGTGTTTGCACAAGTAAGAAAAATCTCAAATTTGACAGAGGTAACCAGCAGCCATCTACAGGCATCAAGAGTTACTTATAATCACTAGCATCGTTAGTTTCATGTCTCAAATCTATGGCAAAGCCATTTGCTTCCTCATGCAGGTCCAATAAACCTATGGCACAAGAAGTGCTGCAACAGACAAGCTGTTTCTTTGAGTAGGCTTACTTTAATCTTTTATGTACAAGTACCAACAAGCTCATCCAATTCTAAGCAGATCAATTGTCACATAAGGGACTTCTAAAAGCTCCTCTTCATTCTGTGTGGAAAAAACAAAAATCTCACTTTAAGAGCAGTTGTTTTCATACAGAAACAACTGGAGTTAAAAGCAAAGGCAAGTCCAGATCCATCAGATACCCAGCCTGATGAGCAATCTACTACCTGGTGTCTGAAAAGAAACACTACCTCACAAGGAAAAACCACAAACAGCCAACCAACCCAAAAAAGTACCCCAAAACACAAAACAAACAAAAAACCCCCAAAACCCAACAAAAAACGCTCAAAAAAACCCAAAACCACAACAGGCCACACTATGTCAAACATGCTACACTAACTTCACTTCTTCACTTTTCCCAAATTACCACCCTATCCAATCCCTTTATTAAGTCAATTTTTAGAGTCTGTTTCATGCATAGAGAATTCCACTGGCATTCGTTTGTTTATACTCAATTTCTTTCAATACATTGACTCACTGAGTTAAATGCTCACCTTCCTCCTTCAGCACAATCTGTCATACAGGGGTAACACTGTCTCACAACCAGGAAATCTCACACAATGAATGATTCAAACTTACTGGAAGTGTTAATGGGAAAAAGGCACAAAACAGTAACTTCTCTTTAGCTCATAAAACTTCATTTTTGTACAGATTGCCACAGTGCTTTTGATTCTGTTTTCTATTGTTTGCATCTGCTCAGCTCAACTGGTACACAGGACTCAAAATTTTGGCACACAATGAAGTTATTTAAACACTGGCAGTTATAAACAACCTAAAACAGATGGTTAGTTCTCCTCTGAGCTTAAGGCTTAAGAGAAAGAGTCATGAAAGCTTGGATGCACCCACTGGACCTGTCTTCCTAAAGTTGTAAGTCTAGTAGACTTACTCTGAAAGACTACCCTAACAGGTTCAACCCATCTTCTACTTTTCATCACCATTTTCTACTATGGAAATAGATACCAGACATTTGCTGTTTCCTGTACTCAAAAAAACCCTATTTCAATCAAAACCTGCTAAAGCACACAAGTTCCTACCTGCACCATAAAAGGTATGCTGGCCGTCTCCAGGAGAGCACAGCACCATCACATGTAATGGGTACTTAGGTAGCCAAAAGCTGTAACTGCAAACCCCTTCATCCGGCTTTATATATTCAGCAGGATGTCATACAGTCTGGAATACCTCCTTGGTCAGCTTGGGTCCACTGTCCAGGTGGCATCTCCCTCCCCAAGCTCCCATGCACCCCCAACTTCCTCACCAGCATGGCAATACTCATACTTAGCACAAGTATAAAAGTACTTTGTACAAAAGCACAAGTACAGCCACTGTGAAGAAAATTACCCCAGACAAAACCAGCATACTCTCACACAGTAACAGCCCAGAATCCATGGTATTTTCTAGAAAGCCTACCCGCAGACATAAAGATACTTCTAATCATCATGCCTCTGGTATGCTGTACCATTTTCATCCACTCAGCTCTCTATAGCAAAACTTGTCGAAATAGAGTGGGATGCCATCCAGGGGGACCTGGCCAAGGTCATGAAGTGGGAATCTAATGAAATTTAGCAGACTAAGGTACAAGAACAAGTACAAGATGCTGTACCTGGATCACACCAAGTCCATGCATCAACACAAGCTGGGAATGAACAAATCAAGAGCAGCCCTGTGAGCAGGACTGGGGGGTGCTGGTGGGTGAAAGGCTGGACATGACCCAGCCATGGGCACTCCCAGCCCAGAAAGCCAAACGTGTCCTGGGCTGCATCCAGAGCAGCGTGGGCAGCAGGGGAGGGAGGGGATTCTGCCCCTCTGCTCTGGTGAGACCCCACCTGGAACCCTGCACCCAGCTCTGGGGTGCCAGCACAGGAAAGACATGGACCGTTGGGAGTGAGTTCAGAGCAGGGCTACACAATTTGTCAGTGGGATGGAGGGAGGACCTCTCCTACAAAGAAAGACTAGGAGAACTGGGACTGCTCAGCCTGGAGAAGGCTTTGCCTTGACCTAACTGCAGCTTTCCAGTACCCAGAGGAAGCCTACTAGAAAGATGGAGGGACTTTTTGCAAGGGCAAGTAGTGACAAGACAAGGGGAAATGGCTTCAAACTGAAACAGAGTTGGTTTAGATTAGATATTAGGAAGAAAAGCATTACAGCAAGGGTGACAGGGCACTGGAAGAGGTTGCCCAGCATTGTTAATGCCCCATCCCTGGAAGTCCAAGGCCAGGCTAGATGCGGTTCTGAGCAATTTGGTATAGTGGAAAGTATCCCTGCACATGGCAGGGGGGTTACAGCAACATCTTTAAGGTACCTCCCAACTCAAACCATTTTATGATTTTTACAGGGGTGACTTTGACAAGTACTACAAAACCTTGTTGCTGATCTCAAAGACTTCTGGAAGCTTATTTCTAGTCCCATCAGTATTTTTATCCTTTATTTAGAATTCACTTAATTTAGGATGATAAAATGCTTGAGTTTGTCAAAAACAGAGGAGTGATACTAGAGCACTGGCTCAGAAAAGATACCTAGCTATTTCTGTAACAAGAAAAATACTTGTGCCTTTAGTATTATCTGTAATTTTTGCTGGTACATCCGTTCACAGAAAGAATGCCAAAATGCAGCATCCTTGATGTCAAACACAAAGAGAAAATGTATATGCCAGCATGCAGACAGAGTTTTCAAGGAATATTAAAAATCAGGATTTCTTCCATCAAGCCCTTAACTAAAACACAAACTCATGAAAAGAAACATGAGTTTCTCTCTAAATAAGAACCACCTAGCATAATTTCAGGCCCCACTAAAATTTGAGCAGTCTTGCATGCAGATTAGAACTCCAAGGATCGTGTTAGCAGTAAAGCCTGAACACAGTGGAAATGAGCTTCTCTAACATGCTTATACAGATAGAAGACCTCTTACCCCCAAAACATTTTCAGCCAAGGGCTTCAAAAATGATGAGGAGACAGCTGTGACAAAAAGGCAAAAATGTTCCCTGAGATTTAGCAATAGCTTCTGTTGTATCAGACAACAAGACCAGTGCAAATTTACTCAGCTATCATTTGTCTCCGGTCTTACACATTTTATTAGAGGATGTTGCTGAAGACAAATACAAGGGTTTTTTTTCCTCTATCTAAACAACTGTTTAGGTAGTGGAAAGTTTTTCCACTAAAGATCCGAGATCAAAATCAAACTCTAGACATATTTGATGGTTATTTGCTTTCTGACAAGGTCAAAAATAACTTCATGTAGACCAACCAGACACATTTTTAGGCAAGTCTTGAAAACAAGAACATAGCTGATACTGCACATCCAAAGTTTTTCCAAAACCAGATCTCTAGTAAGTATTGCATCCTTGTCACACGACTCATAATATGGAAAGTAGATTAGAAATAAAACAGTAATTTAAAAAAAGAGTACTCAACCATGCACTCTATACCACATTAAGTCTCCAACTATAGCTTAACGTCCTACACAAGAAACAAAAAGGAGTAAATACTCATGGTGTAACACTATTTTAAACTACTACCCAAGTTACATCTTTGAATGCAAGGATATTAACTACTCTTAGATAAGATGAAAAGTATGTTAACTTTTCAGTATATCACTGAAATGTATTTTGTAGCTCTTTGCCAGTATTTATTTTGTATCTTTTTGTTAAGAGTGTGAAAAACAGAACTAAAACCATCCAGTCACAAACTCTTAAAAATCAAGCACCTATATCTTAATATAGAAGGAGAAAAAAAAAATTCTGTGCATTTTTTAAACTGCTAGCAAGCTGATTGATTACAGTGTGTACTTTAAAACTGCTTAAGTTAATACAACTTATCAGCATTGCTAGAGACATGTCATCTTTAGAAAACTATCTGGAAAAAGCAAGGCAGAAGAAAAACTACAAAATATGCAGGCTTTCTGCTGAATGGGGCAGGGAATCTGGTGACAATAGACATGGAAGAAGATGAGTTTGTCTATCTTTAGCCTTGATCTTTACTGGTAAGACCAATATAAATACTGAATGGAGAAGGTTGAGACAATCTTTTTAGAGGAATCCAGTGTAAGGACAACATATGCTTAAACAAATGAGAACTTATTCCCATAGCTACTAACACTGAAAAGCAGCGATAAATGCCCACAGAGAACAGAGTCTCTCTGGGCAGAGCAGGAGGCATCCAAAACCCAACTGGACATTGACTGGGGCAGTCTGCTCTAGGCTGACCCTGCTTTAAACTGAGGATTCATCTAGAGTATCTCCAGAATTGCCTGCCAATCTAAATCATTTCAGTCATGAATGTAACTTAAGTACCTTTAACAGTTTTTAATATATCAAAAAAGCTAAAGTGTGCAGTAGAGGGCTATTAACTACTAGCATCAACTCCAGTCAATGAGAACAGCAAAAGAACACAAGAAGAATACATCACATCTGTGTTTTGATGTTCTCCTGCAACTAGAGAAGCATCTTCTCAGATGTTTTCATGTCATCCTATTATTTCACCTGTAATAATAAATAGTGCTCACTTATACTATATTTCATTAACATTCAAGAGCATTTGCAGGTACTGGAACACATTTCGGTATACCTACACATCAACTTTTATCCTCCAGAATTTAGTCAACAGCAAAACTACTTAACAGGCAAGATAAAGCAATGAGAAAAGGCAGAAGAGAGCCTTAAGGAATACCCAAGACCTTACTGCTCAGACCAAGGTGCTCTGAGTAGTTTTTTAGCTTAGTGGGTTTTTTTATTTTTGTCAAGTTTTCAACTAGCACTGTGACATAATCCCCATGTATGTTGGGATAAAAAGATAATATATCACCCCTACATCCTGTGGATGGACTGATACCTTTAATATGACTCTTAGAGAAAGCACCAACAGTAAAACAAAGGATATATTTGTGTTACAACACTAACCAGTACAAAGGGAGAAAGAATTAAACACAAGACTCCACAAAAACTACCTGGCCAACCAGCATTCAACTTCTAAAATCAACTCAATACTGCTCTTTATAAACTCATTAGATTACAACTATTTGCAGTTTTCCACTCAACATGCAATTCCGTTCTCTAGTTTATCTGATAAATACATTCTATAACATGGACCAAAACAAGCATTCTCATGAGTACATAAAGTAATCCACTTATGCTCAGGAGAATAGCCTAGTTTTTCCTAAAAAGTCTTACTTTCCCCCCAAGCTTGTAGCTTTGCCACTGTTACCAGTAAATAGGTAAGTAAATGCAAGACCTGTGTCAAGACAGCATTTCTTTCAAAAGAGTCCTTACAACACCATTCTCTAAGAAAATCACTGCAAATACAGATTTACCAGACCTGGCAAGGACATTTGGAAAATAAAGCTTTATGCTTCAAAATTTCTGATGAAGACTCAATGCCTTGAACATCAAGTTGGTATAACTCTCCAGCTCTTTTCTGACATTTCTGCTGCAGTCTACCTCCTCAAGGCTGTTTGTGACAGCTTCTTTATCAACCACAGACAGACAAGATGTGACATGCCTTCTCAGAGGCTTCAGAACTGAATTCTTCAATGCTAAGGAACAGCTGTATGCAAGCTATAAAAAAGAAAGGCAAAAAAACACATGGGAATGAACTGAAGCAGAAGGGAACTGCCTCAAACAGCAACTGTTGCATGATCCATTGCCCAAGTTCATCATCACTGTTCTGGCTTTCTAGGATTTTTCCCCGGCACACATTGGATCTTGCCTATGTAGTTCCTCATCAGAGTCTCTCCCACAGACATCTCCTAAATGCACTGTTTTACAGCTGTGGCAATTCCACTGTCACCATGCCTATCTGCTTTATCCTTTCTAGCTTGGAACTAGACAGAGTACACTTGTGTTTTTCTATTACAGCCACCCATCCAGTGCTGGAACTACCAAGCACCTCTGACTTTATTTGCCTATTGACTGTAGTTTTGCTTTGACCCACCACCCTCCATCCTGATCGATGGCACAATGAGGAATTTTAAAACACTGCTGCAAAACTATAAAGACTGGGACAACAGCCCAGTTATACCACTCAGGTCAGACACCTTCTAATTACTTCTAGCTTAGTATCTACAACCTGACTTTCACCAAATACCTGTCCCAAAACACAGATATGTCTATTTAACAGACCGATACCTAGAAGCAAATATTTCAAATTGAACAAATCAAACACTGCTTAATTCTGCTGGTAATTCAATCCACTCTTATTTTTCACATGGAATATGGTTTTGAAGTGTCACACATGATGGCACAAAGGAGGCATGAAGAAGAAAGCAGAAACAGTCCTGCAACATAACCAATGACTCTGGCTTTTGTAGCCTTACCAAGTGCCTTGTTGGCTCAGTAAATGTTGAAGGAGAAAAAACACATACCAGAACCAGCCACAACTATTCACAAGAGGCCACCTGTGCTTCTGGGAGTTCCACACAGTGGGTCAGGCACATGAAAGAACACCACTACAGCTGTATATTCCACTTCTTGATTCATCTTGCATTAATTCAATATATATCTATCAGCAGAAGATATATACGAAAAAATGAAGACAACTGATACCTTGACATGAACAACAGTAGCTTATTGCTACTGAACTGAGGAGTATACAGCTGCAGGAACAGCAACCTCATTGGTAGGAGGCCCCACTGCAAACACAGCTACCTGAGTCCTCACAGGTCCCACTTCCATCTCCATATTGGACAGTATGACATGTAAGTTTGACAAATTAAAAAAACCCTGTGACCTGCTTCTCACAAACGAGAGCAGGAAATATGCAAAATCCCAGAGTCACCTACAACCCATGTTAGCACAATTCTTTTTGTGCCCAGTATGTGTGATGTGGAGAAAAAAGGGAAGAAAACACAGGTCTATGCTTTTACATCATTTCCAGTGATGTTTGACTGTTACACAGCAGTAGCACTGCAGGTTTCAAGGGTGAATACACTCAGCTTAAGCAAGTTTCATAATAAAATTTTTTTAAAAGGCAGGAAAATATTGACTAGACAGCAAAACACTGTGCTCTGGCTATACCTATACAGTACAATAGGTTGTAAGCACTTCTTAATCAAAAACCAGCAAAGCTGTTCCAGAAAAGTATACTGCAGGTAACTCTCATGAAACATGCTTTGAGAAAAAGCCAGAGATTGCCAGCTGCTTGCCATCAAGACCATGCCAAGTGATACTCTCCTTAATACATTGATGACATTATCCTGGTTTGCTACAGAAATGGACCTTGAAGAGAGGCTATTTTTAATTAAGTTGTAAAGTTATTACAACTCAATGGACTGAAAAGATGTTTAAAAATTCATGTCAGCTTCTCTAGAAGAGGGTGATTGAGTACTTCTTTCATACAATTCCTTCTTGATGTTACTTGGAAAGGATGAGATTGAAGATCTCTCCTAGACATTAGTGAGGAGCCTCTGTGGCAGAACAATCTCAGCATTTAGTCACAGAAGAAGCATTAACTAAGGACATGTGAGAGTTTTCATCTGACTACTACATGACTGGAGATTTTATCCTTTCTACAACATCAGCCTCTATCCATGCTTCTGAAGTTACTTTTGTATTTTTTCACGAATGGATTCAGCAGCTTGCATACACAGAGCAACCTTCTTCATATCATCACTCCCACATTTTATTTGTATAGTTGGATGTTTGCTAGCCCCATCACCATCTGGTTGGTCACCTCCAATGCATCAAAATGACTCTCAGGATTAAATCCTGAGCATTAAGCTTCTTCTGAGGAAAGTGGGATTCAGAAAGGAAAACAAGACTTTGCCACTAATTCTGTTAGGCCAAAACATTAACTGTAATTAATCACAGAACAGGCGAGGCTGGAACACAAGTGGGTCACCTTGTCCAACCTCCCTGCCCTAGTAGCTTCATCCTAGAGCGCTGCTGCACAGGTTTGCATCCAGACGGCTCTTGAGAATATCTGTGAGGGAGACTCCGTAACCTCTCTGTACAGCCTGTTCCAGTGTGCAGTCACCTGCGCAGTAAAGAAGTTCTTACTCAGGTGGAACATGCTGTGCATTGATTTCTGCCCACTGCCTCTCGTCCTACTGTTCTGCACAACTTGACTCTAATCTCTTGACACCTTCCCTTCAGGTACTCATAGACATTTGATGGGGCTCCCCCTCAGCTCTCTCTTCTTGAGGCTGAATAAGCTCAGCTCCCTCAGCCTTTCCTCATAAGAGAGATGCTGCAGTCCCTATATCATCTTTGTCACCCTCTGCTGGACCACTCCAGGAGCTCCATGTCTCTCTTATGCTGAGGAGCTCAGAACTGGACACAGCATTCCGGGTGATGCCTCACCAGGACTGAGTAGAGGGGCAGGATCACCTCTCTCATCCTGCTGGCAGTGCTCTTCCTAAGGCACTCCAGGATGTCACTGGCCTTCTTGGCCACCAGGGCACACTGCTGGCTCACGGGGAGCTTGTTGTCCACCAGGACCCCCAGCTCCTTCTCCACAGAGCTGCCTTCCAGCAGGTCACCCCCAGCCTGGGGTTGTTCCTCCCCAGGTGTAGGACACTGCATTTGCCTTTGCTGAATTTCAGAGGGTTCCTCTCTGCCCATCTCTCCAGGCTGTTGAGGTCCTTCTGAAGGGCTGCACAGCTCTCCTCCCAGCTTTGTGTTGCCAGCAAAGTTGCTAAGCAGGACTCTGCCCCTTCACCCAAGTCACTGATGGTTGAGTTAATCCATGCCTGTGCCCACTATTAAACCTTGGGGGACACCACTAGGAAGAGGCCTCCAACTGGACCCTGTGCCACTGATTACAATTCTCTGGGATAACACTACAATGGCTAGTTACTAATAGTCCCACAGGTGCAGTTTTAGATCCCCTTAACTCCACCAATTTAAGGAGAAAAATTTCTTGTTCATCTTAACGTACATTTTAAGATGTAGCATTACTACAGAAGACAACAACTATTATAGGTTTGATCTTCACAGTCTAAACTCCTGTGTGGAAAAAATGGTCATGAGGCAGAATGCACTAGAAGTGCAAGTCAGGACTGTCAACACCAACCTGTATGGTGTGGCTGACACCTAGGGATGGACAGAACAGTCTATGAGGCTGCCTGCAGACATGACAGACGCCCCACTCCTGGAAATATTCAAGGTCAGACTAGATGGGACTCAGAGCAAACTGAAGATGCCCCTCCTCTTTGCAGGGGAGTTGGATTACGTGACTTTTTAAAGCCCCTTCCAACCCAAAACCATTCTATGATACTTATTTTTCAGTGCCTTTAGAGGCCACTCACATTACTTCATTCAAAGGACAGCAGGCAGGGAAGAACACATTAAGTATGAAGGCAAAGCTGAAGAACAACTTCATGTTCAGTCATGTTCTCCAATCCTCTATAACCCTCCAGGTAGTTACCTGGTTTTCATGACCACTACTGTTTATCCCACAGAAGACACTGGCATAAACTGCTTAAACACACATTCCATTCCTTCCTACCTCCAAGGTCTAAGAGAATTGTCCATATCAGATTTCAAGTTCAATAATTTTGAAGCAAAGTGAAGTACACAGAGAAAAAGGGCAGTTAGCTATTATCAATATAACACAGAACAAGGGATAGCAAATAAGATAGTGTTGATACAAACAAGTTGTGATCAACTGGTTGCATATTGTTAATTGTCAAAGATGCATGCCTTTCACACACTATCAGCTCATAACTGGGTGCAGAAGTATGTGACAGAAGCATTGTTAAAAGTAGTTTTAGACAAAGGTATTACAGTTTTTAGTTGCTATACAGAAGTCCCCCTTGCATAAAAGCACATATATGTACCTAGTCCTTTGCCTCCCCTCTTTAAGCTACCTTTTAATTATATAAGGCCACAGCCACTTCAAGAAATCAGGAAGCTAGAAATGCAGAAGTTCCATGCGGATAAGTGGGGATATTAAAGTCTAACACACCATAAAATAAATCAGACTCATACTGCTCCATGAACAGGCTTACTTCAATCTTTACAGCCATTTTCCATCTTCTGACTCATTAGCCACATCTTCCCACTTTCCATCTCCTTTTAAGCCACATTTCCTCTCCTACTCTATCAAGAGCTGTTCTAACAAGGAAAGACAGATATTACCCACACCAAGGCACCCTGATCCACAGGACATTACACAGCCTGTCTCTGAAAAGTTGAAACTACGCAAAAACTCAGATTTGTTCTCCTGGAGGTGAGCCCAAGATGTGCTTTACCACCTGAACCAATATTCTCAAAACAAAACATAAAAAACAACAAAAAAAACCATACAAATCAAAGGCAATAAATGTCACATTTAAACTGTTAGACAAGCAACAACTTTGAGTATCTTCTACTTTACACAGATTGGGCCCCTGTTGGCCAGTAGTTTGGTTGTTATAGCTCACCTTTTATACAGAGGCCATCTCTAACATCATCATACTAATCATTCCAGTTGTCAAAGAATTGTCATTTGGCCCAGAACTGCCCTTAAGGATTTTCTGACAGCCACTACTCTCAAGCGGTTCATGCAAAGGTACATACTTTTAGCTCCCAGAGGGCTCTTTAGACTACTTTGAAACCTACATGTGTGCTTCTAGGCTGATCCCCACCAGGAAAACAAGTTCAGACAGATCACTGTTTATTCTTTTAATAAGCCAACTTGCACAGAGGAAAATACAACTGAATTATTTTCTCTCAAAAGAACAGCGTCATATAACACCTAAGAATTAGTAAACATTTGGGTCTACTAACATTCCTGAAAAAGCTAAAGAAGTGCTGACTGATGATATGCTCTAAGTGTAAAGTAGATTCATAAGGGCAGCATGTAGTAGCTAACAATATTTGTCCAATTTGTATCCCAAATACCTAAAGACTGAAGGACTGGGAGAGCATTAAAGCACTGTTACAACCATTAAAACTGCACAAATGACTGAATTTCACCTTGAAATGTGCTTATAAGAATAGCCAGTAGCTTCATACTGTGCTGGTGTTTCTGGTTCAACCACAGCTGAGCTTGTTTCTCTTTTCTTCTGTAAGACTCAAACTCTGCCGTGCCTCAGTTCTCTGTAAATACATTTTGTTTTGTCTACAAAAGTGGTAGACAGATGAGTCATTTGTGTCAGCAGGAACTTCAGGTCATCTCCAGTCTCACCCTGCACCCACAGCAAGATCAGCCATGTGGTGACATTGCTCAGGCCTTTATACTGTACAGGCTGAAAACCCTCCAAGGTGGGAAACAGCACCATCCATCTCTGCAGACACCAGGACCACTGCCCAGCACTTCTCATGGAAAGGAACGCTCTCCCTCACCCCGTCTCTACAGCCCAAGTCAGCTCATTGCCCACCAGCACTCAGGGCTTTCAGCCCCTAGTCCTGCTGGCATCACTGCCAAGTCTGCTGAGTTTTCAAACAGCATTAAAAGTTACATGGACTCAACCATACCTTAAACAGATGGCTCAGGAGGCTAATTAAATTAGCTTTACAAATTCATAAATTTGAGTAACAAGCAAAATTTGGGCACCACTCAAACTATTCATCTTGCATTCAGATACAAAAGGACTTTCATGTCTTTGCTACATCCACAACACTTTTTGTATTTCATGAAACTGAGGCTCTTATTCCCATTTATTAACACTGCTGTACAATTTCCATATTTTTCAAAGGTGAATTAACTAAGTCTTCAGTCCATACACATCACACATGACAAGCACGTACCACTCACATTCAAGTGTTAAAAGATGCTCAGGCAGTATGATGCTGCTCCTGAGTGTACCACTTCAATCCTTTTGTGTAGGCCAATGTGAAATCCTGCCTGCATATACTGCATTTGACAGCAGTTTACTTGCAGTTATCCTAATTTTGATTAAACTTATGAAACACTACATATCTACAGCTCTTCATCATAGCCTGATAATCAGATTTTTTAAGATGTATGCACAATAAAGCAACACAGCCATCTTAGGCTAAGCAAATCATGAAAACTTATATAAATCAAATTTTAAAAGGGCAAGTCAACCCAATTTGTACAACAGGAGGACAGCTACAATTAGATGGTCATTAATTTTCAGTTTTTAATTACTGAGCAAGTAGTATCAGCAGCCACAAAAATTAGGTCCCTGATCTTGGACATTCTTTTAGTACACACAAAGATTACTCAAGATTAATATGCAGAAGCACAAGCAAAATCTGATACTGCACAGTTAATTTAAGTAGGAAAAAAAAAAAACCAACTTCTCCTACAAAGGCTACGAACTCATTTTCTGTTCTCATGCATTGCTTGAAGCAGGAAACCTGGTGCATTCCATCATTCTATGCAATTAACTCTACAGACAGGCAACTTGACACAGCATTTCTTCAGGAACATTGACATTACTCATTTTAGAACACCTAAAAATGTTTCAAAACAAGTAATCCTTACTTCACCTGGTTACAGAACATACAGTATTTGTAAAGATTAAAAAAGTTGTATTCACAAAAGAAAAACAGGCTGTATTTTTGCCACAGCAAAAGTCTGCAGTATCTACTTCTTTTGTAACAGCTAGTTCTACACTTCTAACTTGACCCAACTTGCTCAGAAAATCCCTGTATATTCACAGAATGGTCTGGGTTCGAAGCAAACTTTAAACCATCTAGTTCCAACACCTGAGCCATCAGCAGCGGTATCTTCCACTAGATAAGGTTGCTCAAAGTGCTGATTGTGTCATTTGTCTTATACCACTCAATGCAGAAAGAGTCACTATCTCAAACATGTGAGCTGCATATGTGGAAACCTTCCACACAAAAGAAATCCTACAGCCCAGTTATAATTTCAGAGAAAAGATTCTTGATCACCAGAGGAATGTCCAAAAAAAAAAAAAGCATCAACCATGATGGCTAGTTTTATGTAGTTCAGCTGCACTGGTTCAGAGGGATTTCACTACAAGAACCACTTTTCTTATAAAAATAGCCTTTAGCAAAAGACAAGCATGATTCAGTTCCATTTTTTTTTTCGGTTTGCTCAACTGTTACAGGAAAAAATTTGCTACTCAGTTGGTTAATGAGGCTGTAATTCTCATCTTGCCTACCAACATCTCAACCACGGATGCAATCCAAGCTAAGTGTGATTGCTATGCCAAGATTCACAGTTTAACTATCTAAATGCAAAAGCAGCTTCCACAGACTTCTTCACTTTATGCAATTCACTTTGTCAGCAGTTTTTCAGTTCCCTTCAAAATGGGCGCTCTGGCCAGATTAGCAACAGTAGTTTTAGGTCAGGACCTCAATTTGGTCTTGTAGCACAGGGTACAAGCACATAAAAATTAAAAAGTCAAACTCATTAATATACTCATTTCTTCTCTACTGCATGCACACAATACATGCATAGTCTGTTACAAGCAGCATATGGTGTTTTAGAGTTATGACTTTAGTTGTCCCTCTTTTGGAAACAGAAAGTGGCTTCTAATGCTTATCTGAGTAGAAATGAAGCAAACATGGATGTCTGATGAGATTTCTACACGTTACTAGAAGTAAAAAAAATACCCTTAATTACAATTATAGCAGGTACTAGGAATTTAAGATTTAAATTTAAAAGATTTAAAAGCCTTTCTTAAATCAGCTGTGATATGCAGCCAGTAAATGTTCACCTCCAGTTACACTTGCTGGTTTAAGACTGGAGATAAACAGCAGACACAAAAAATTGAAATAAATCCCAAGATAATGCTCTGCCCTTTAAACTGGGCTGGGATGATGCATATGAAAATTAATGCTAATGGAAAAATAAAACCAGAGGTCACAGCATTAATTTTCCAGCATTTCAAGAGGACAAACAAAATGGATGTCAATGAAACAAACTAACTTTAAACTCCATTAAAAAAATTAGAAGAAACAAAGTATGCATGCTACCATTCCTGCAATATATTGCCTATTTCAGTGCAATGGCTACGTATGCATATGCTCAAAGCAACTTCAGAAATCAAAATACCCCATTAACAATCTCTTCTGCCAAAACAGACGGCCACAATACCTACTCTCTCCTGCATCCATCTTTTCTCTAATAAAGAGAAATAATTCTTAATAGACCAGAAATCTAAGGCACCACCTTCTTCTCCTCCTCTCCACTTAGCACACACTTCTCCCAAGGTCACCTGGAGCAATGGTGCAAGGAGCCTTAACTACTTCTGTAGGTAAACAAGTACAGTTTCGCCCCACCGGTTCCATGACCTATCAAAAACCATCTTGCCATTCAGCAAACCTTTATCCAAAGATGCTACTCAAGTCCAGGGATAGCTGTTCCCACAGCATGTAAGGGATAACACCATATATGCAAGAATGCATTCAGAAAATAAGTTAATCACAACAGACATTACCATGACATCCTTAGCCAATTTTATTTACATTAAGGTATGTTAGCAGCAAGCTTTCCGTAACGTTACACAGAAAAAGCCTCTTGGACACCAAGGTTGACTGTCCAAATCCCAGAATATGGAGAAACAGGTCTAAGCTGAGTACTCCCAAAAGCACATTTTCCCTAAAAAAAAAATCAGGTATTGTGAATGAGAATGTTTGGAATATATCTACTTCTCATTTAGAAATTACAGACAAAGCTAACCCAAGAAGCCCATTTCAAATGTTTACGCCCCATGACATGTAGGTACAGCCTGAATACCTGCAAAACCCACTCATAATGCCAATGCAGCTAGGTAGAAATGGCATAGAGTATCGAAACTATCTTCCAACCTTACTTCCCCTTCTACCTCCCTCCAGGTAATATTGCATAAATTTTCATCAATATAAATAATAAACAATAGACAATTAAACCAGCACATGAAAGATGACTCCAACCACCCCTTCTAGTACATAATTCTACTTCTAAAAAAAAAAAATGTAGTTAACAGTGTTGCAAAATACAATCAGCAGGGACACTACCGGTGGAGAAGTTTAATTTACATTATTACCTTTCCCTTTCCATGGCTGAATCTCCTCTCAACCCTTGTAAGTGGAAGTGACTAAGGCATTTGTCTATGAATACTTATTCGAATTTCCAAGAAAATTTCTGTTCATCCATTCTGTAAAATAAATCCTATTACATTCCTTTCTGACATCAAGACCTAAGGCAAAGAAGAACATCAGTACTCCAGCATTTCATTCAACAGCAGTTTCATTTCATAAAAATACATAAAGCTTATTCAGCTAAATCTGAGTAAGGACTTACCTAAACAAACTCATCTGGACCAGTCTGAAAGCAACTGCAGCTAGCACAGACCTATATTGAGAGGCTGCTAAACACAACACAGGAACATGGATATTCCAGGACACACTGAGTACTCTTTCCTACCTTTGTGTAGACTGTTTTACAATGGTTTTGAATGCTGAAGTGTTCCCTGGTTTGCCAGTACTTAGGTAGTAAGTATCCACAAGACTGCATATGCACACTTTACAGTACATTATGGCAATTCGGTTACTTTCCATTGTATAATGCTTTCTTTCCACCTCTACTCCAGACTCACCTGAAGAAGTAATTAAAGTGTCTTACATCCTTAACATGATCCTAAGTGTTCCACCACATCAGTATTTTCTAGCTTCTGCATCATTTGGGCAGTAGTGGGTTTATGTGGATATACCTGTTTTTTTGCTAACCGCAGCAAATCAAATTACTCATTCTTGAAACATCTTACAGCTTCACCTAGTCTAAGTATCTCTGCAGTTTCTGATCAGCAGCTGGACTATTTGAGCCATCAGCAATATCCCGACTGCGTGAGGGAATGAAGAATCAGCATCACCAATGTTTTATGTCAAGTTCAAAACTTCCTGAAATTATTCTCATTCTGATCCTCAGCTGGCATGCTCACTGCCACCACATTTGAACACCTAAATCTCATCCCAACTTTCACCAAGAAACCACAGCTTTTTTCAAATCCTTGTTACACTGGGGCTAACTACGACTGCCAAAACAAATTAAAACCCCTGTTGCTTTAAGTACAAGAGTATCACGAAGCTCAGACAGAATAGAAAACAGTGTGACACCAGTTTAATCTTCAACTGGAAAACTTCAGCTTGCTCCCAAGTCACAATTTTCAAACATACAGAAGTAAGACCTTCCCATTACAATTTTACACGTTATGCAATTATTGTTCTTAAAATTCCACATATTTTGCCAGCCAAGTTGAATTTAGACTGTGAGCTACTACAAAAACTTAACACACCATTAGAATTTTTAAATAAGTTTCTGAGAAAGCACACTTTTAGGATTTCTGCTGTGAGCTGTTTCTCTTTCACTTGGTTTTAAAGCAAAAAACCTGCAGTTCTTATAAAAACACTGACTACTAAACCCAGGAGTTTCACTGAGGTCATCTTCCCAAGAGATACTTACTGCAGAGCTGTACATCCAAAAGTTTAAGTGAAACACGTGCTCTTCCAAACACAGTGAAGACCATCAACAATTAGGTCTCTTATCACAGATTCTGTCAGATTTAGCATTGCACTTAGCTGTTCTGTAAGTATTAGATGCAAGGAGACCCTACAAATAAACAGTTCTTACTGAGCAAAAGCAGCTTGCTCAGTATTGAGTTTGTCTGAGCTTCAGAGGGAATCAGTCAAGAAGCCTACTTTTGTTAGTCACCACAGACTCGGTATAACTTTCAGAATTTCAATATGGATTAGGCAACAAAACATCTTGATCTGGCCAAGCTGCTGTAGTAGTTAAAACTTAACTAATTATCCTATGTCAGCTTCTCCAGAACTAATCCGTCTGAGTGCATCAAATTAGGTAGATTTTACACAGACAAGATCAAAAAAACACACAGCAGCTTCCTTCAGAAATGGAACTACAGATGTCAGAACCAAAAACACCTTCAGTTATTCCTGATGGACTGTGTTGTGATTTTTCAATTGATTTGGGGGCTGTCAGAAAAAGAAATCTGTGCACTAAAGCAACATTCTCTCACACTTTTCAATTACCAGCAATAGCTGGTAACACTCACTGTTCTCTGCAGACACTATCATCTATTAGAGGAGCATTTTAGCAAAAGTGAAGATGGCATTAAAGCAATATTGAAATATATATTCATCACAAATTGAATTTATCCATTAGCTCACAATTGGCTTTATTGTTATGAAGAACATCACTGGCCACAAATATAGTCAAAAGCCATTATGTTGCAAGACAAAGAGTTTTAACTATAAAAGCAGCATTTCTGCATCACTGTTACTAGACAGGAGCTTGTGCTCGCATCCTTGTACTATTTTTAACTGCAAAGTCTACATCTGCAGGGGCATTGACTTATTTTAAGAAGCACAAGAAAGCTGAACTATTCCTTGGGCTTTTAGAACACTAGATCGTATGTCACTTATTTCCTACCTAGTCCCCAACTAAAGCAAGCTTAGCTCTGTCTCAACAATTCTATCCTAGTATTTCAAGGACAGGAACAGAATTCAGCTTGGGCCTTACTCTAGTTTGAATACTGTCATCTAGAAACCTGGAACACACTCTGCAAGCTTTTTTGTCTTGTCTTTTGTTGTTTTTGTTTTTTTTAACCTAGATCACCTAGTTCAGTCTTAAGTATGCTAGTATTTTTGAAAATGCAGTAAATAAATCTTTCCCTTCTATATAAAAAAAATCAGCATTTTAAATTAATCCAGAAAAAAAGAATAAGAATGTCACGTTAATATGGTAAAGACACAATAAATTTACTCACAGGAATACTATACTAGCATGACTGCCCTCATAAGAGGAAGATATTTATGTAAATTTGAGCATATTTAAGACATATCCACTGCAAAGACTAAAGCAATTAAAAACCTCCACTGCATATGGAAAATATCCACCACTCCACCAGAATAAAACCACATGAAATAAAGACATCTATTGCTGAAGCAGAAATATCAGTGTGGGTAGATCCAGAAGACATTTGAAAGAGTAATTAAAGACATGCTTGGCCAAATTTGAATACATGTGATAACATTCCTTAGGAGTTTCAAGGTCACTAGTATGCATCCATAGTTACAAATTCTCAATTATATATCATGGCAAAAACTTCAAATAGCTATGTTTCTCTCCAATTACATAATATTCTGTTGTACACAGTGTATATAGAATTGCTCATTTTCTATTTGCAAACAAAATTTTTTATACATTATCGCTATAAATGGGGTTCAGAATTCACTGCTAGAGCTATCATCCCTAATACATTTCTAAAAGGTCTAAGAAAAGAGATTAGAAAACCTTCAGGACTCAGAATTAATGGAACTGAAAAAGGAACACTGAAGCTATACCTAAGACCATTGTGCTTCCTCAACCAAATGTCTCCACATAGTGAAACACCTTCTAGGCTCCCTCAGCTTAGTTTAAAATTGGCCAACAAAGCAAAGAAAAAAATCAAATGGCATGGAGGTTTTCAGCATAAAAAATCGTGAACCTATTAATTTTCAAGAAAATACATACATCCTGAAATACTCAATTTGGTATGTGTTACAACTTTAACCGATATCACTTCTAAGAACTCAAGACACTACGTAGCTACTAAACTTGATCAAAGGCCGTCTTCAAACTTCAAAAATATGGCAATACCTTTCACTCTCAGATACTTTAATTAAACTACAACCAAAGAATTTCGTATTTGTGTTTATTTTATAAACACAAACTTTCCTGTGCGTTTTTGCATGGTTTCTGGTTGGTTTTTGGTGGGTTTTTTTTTCAGTAACTACCAGTTTTTTAGTTCTAACAAGTAACACCTGAATTTAAATGGACTCTACCGAGGGGGTAACGAGGTGAAAGGGGTACCGAGCTGCCTGGCTGCTCCAAGAGCTCTCACCATCAGAGTTAAGCTGCAGAAGCAACTCACTCTACACGCACTCAAGGCAAGAATGGGATTGCAATCTGAAAAGGCAGGCAATGCACTGAACGTCGGTATCGCTCCATGCAAAAAGGCTGGATGACAACCCCTCAGCCTGACCAACCTCGGATGCGCCACGCTGGCATGACACTTGGCTCCTCAGCGCGACCTAACCCCCGAAATAAAATACAGCCTTTCAGCCGGGCACCCTGCCACCCCCGTCCCGGCTCCCCTCTCCAGCGCGGGAACCCCCCGGCGCAGCAGGGCCCACCCGCAGGGCGGGANCGGCCCCCGGCTGCACCACGCTCAGAAGGCGGCAGATGCGCTAAGGGGGACACGAGCGCTCCGGTCAGAGAAAAATCAGACGCGAACAAGACGGAAAGGAAGGTGCAGCTTGCGGGCAGAATGGGAGCGACTCTCGAGTGGTAGGGCCACGCTAGGGAAATAGGTGGGGTGAACGCCATTCAGAAATAATGCTGGTTAAACAAAGGGTTTACTAAATAGTGTTTTGTTCGGAGGACAAGTGTTTAACAGCCCAACTATTACCACACTAAAAAGGGGGGAGCGGGACAAAGGAATCAGTCATTAAAGCCCATAGCTTAAAGCAAAAAGCGATTAAACTCATCTAGTTCGCGACAGAGGGAAGGGGTTGAAGTAACCGTTCGCAGAGAAGGGGGAAAAAAAATAGCCCTCTTGATCTAACACCACCAGTGTCTTGGAGTTTGGAACCCAGACCGCGGTAAGCCGGTACCGGCGGAAAACCACTGTCACTTGCAGCAGTAGGGGACGGTGAAGGTCTCCGCACATGCCTTGATTTACCTTTACCCTTTGCTGGGGGTACCCTGGCCATGCGCCGGCGGTCCCTCGCCCAGGCCGCCCCGCCTTCCCGCCGTGCTCCCCGAGCGGGCTACAGTCCCGCTCCGGCTCCTGCTCGCCTCCGCTCCTGCTGCGGGGCGAATCCGGCGTCCCAGCGCGCCTTTGCCAATACCGCATAGCTCCCCGTAAGCCCCATCGCCGTTCCCAGCCCCTCGACCCGCCCTTCTTTCAGCAGCCTGGGACCGGCAGTCCGTCTGCTCGCTGTCCTGCCGAGCGGCGACTTTCTCGGAGAGCGTTTACCGCTCCTGCCGTCCGAGGCTGGGAACGGAGCGAGGGAAAGGTGTCTCCTACCCGAGGGAGCGGCGCAGCGCCCCGCAGCCGCCTCACCTGAGAGCCTTGGTGGTCCCGCCACACCACCGTCCCGCACTCGCCCTGCCGCCAACAGAGGGAACTAGCTCGGTGACGGGCAGATAAAGGCCCCCACAGCCCGCCCCCATGGCCAGCGCCTGAGTGACGCTGCCGGCGGCCACTCAAGAAGGCCCGTGCCCGCGGGGCCGCGCCCCCGGGCAATGCGGGCACTTAACGAAGCCAAGGCCGGGCGGGCCCTACTCCGCGACTGCAGCGGAGCATCTTCGGGGGACGAGGACAGCATGTCAGCGGAGTTTCCAGATCAGGATGGGGCAGGAACTTGCCTTCCCCGTCCCAGGTGGGATCAGAGGCAGGACACTCACAGTGCTTGCTCATCTCCCTAAGGCTCCCCGACTGGCCGTCTTTCCCTCTAATATGTCGAGCCCCGGAGGCTCCACGCTGCCTCCTCTCCGGAAACGGCTCGGCGGGGCGGATGAGCCCCCAAGCTGCCCGGCCAAAAAGGCGCAGCGGCAGCGAGCGCTCCGTGACCTGCGACGCGCATTAGCCTCTCCCATTTCAGCATCATCCCATTTCCTGGAGGCGTCCGACCGTGAGGGGACCCCTCTCCGCCCCCCGTAAGGTTAAGATGCCGAGCACCGCGGCTGCGCTCCTGCGGGCGGGTCGTTCCGCGGGGCTAGCGCTCCAGCGAGTGCCCAGAGGGGTGTGGTGGGGGGGGTGGGGGTCCCGTCCCCGCGGTAGTGCGTGCTTTGGTGTGTCCCCCGCCCTCCAACGACCAGTCAAAATACACTACCTCACCGCCGGTCCTTGAACACGACTTGAGGTTTAACTATTTGCCTCGCTCATATAGATATCACATTAGTTATCTTCGTATGTGAAATGGATGGGTACGATGTAACGTGCTGGCAGTAGCATACATTAAACAACAATGGCAGTGCTCGGGGCCAGTCTTCGCCGGTAACACAAGCTGCAGCGCCAGCTCAGCCTCCTCCTCCTGCCCAGACCCTCCCACTGCCGCGGGGACGGAGGACGAGAGAACGGGAGACGCGACCGAGGACGGGACGCCCCGTCCGTCCCTTTGCCCGGACCCCCGCCGGGATCCCTGCCGCGGCTGCCGGACGCAAACTTCTCCCGCGCACACCGGTGACCGCTGTCCGCGTCCCTCGCCGCCCCGGTAGGACCACGGACAGAGATCGGGGCCGCCCCGCCCACGCTACCCGTGCACGGCCGCGCAGTGCCCCGACGCCCCGAACAAAGGGACGCGTCCTCCCCCGCGGCGGATTATTCATCCCCACGAAAATACACGGGTCCGCCCCGCCCGACAGCAATAGACCTTTCTCCGGGAAAGCTCAGCGGCTCTCCTCACCCCGCCGCCCGACCCCGCACCCCCTGACAATAAGGCCGACTGCGTCTTTGTGCACCGTGGCACGAAGTCGTCTCCCAGCCCCGCAGGAAGCCACAAAACGCCGTGCGGCTAATGCAATTAGGTGCGAAGAGCCTTATCCCGGCTAATCTGGAAATGCGAGTTTATCTCCTCAAAGTGATACCGTCTCCCTTCACCCGCGTGGTGCGTGTCCGTCCCCTCGGATAGTCCCCGCAAAGAGACGTATCCGGAGCTGGACGGGCGCGGTCACTGTGGGAACTTTGCGGCAGGGCCAGCCCAGGTAGGAATGCGCACGCCGTCCTGCGTGGGCGCGGTGCGGTCCCCCAGTTTCAGCGGCTGCCCTCCCCACGCTGCAAACACTTCCAGCAACTCAGCTCCGCAGGCACGCTGCCATAGCCACGAACTGCCTCACTTAGCTCCGCCGGCCCGAACCGTGTCAATACGGAGCAAACACAGGTGATCGGCATAATTCTACAAGGCATGCATTTCTAGAATTGGTCGAGTGGATCCTATCGTACATGTACAATAACGGAAAGAATAAAGCCATAACTTACCTTCCTCTCCTCGGCTTACCAAAAAAAAAAAAAAAAAAAAAAAAAAAAAAAAAAAAAAAAAAAAAAAAAAAAAAAAAAGTAACGGTGCAGTTCTCCCAGTAAGGAGTAAGAGGCAGATGAGGCAGATGGATAGTTCTCTCAAGACAACAGACACGAGCTAAATTGCTGACAGTTATAAAAGGTAGCAAATAAAAAACAAAACAACCCCAAAAAAATCTTCTCCCTCCCCCACCCCCAACAGTCCGACACTAGGAGGAAAAATCAAAAATTAAAAAAAATGGGAAATTAAAAATGAAAACGGGAGAACTCAGAAGGGAGAGAGTTACAGGACGACCCTCCTTTCGCAACCCAATGGAACAAAAAGAGGGGAGGGAGAAATGACGGAACAAAGAAAAGAAGGATGGAAGGGC
>VXBS01003640.1:0-20640 GCA_013400255.1 Sitta europaea | reverse complement strand
GCTGAGCTGGGCTGGGCTGGGCTGAGCTGGGCTGGGCTGAGCTGGGCTGGGCTGAGCAGGGCTGAGCTGGGCTGAGCTGGGCTGGGCTGAGCAGGGCTGAGCTGGGCTGGGCTGCGCAGGGCAGGACAGAACGTGGGGCAGGGATGTGCTGGGATGGGCAGAGCAGAGAGAGCGGGGCGGTGCTTCACCGCACTCCCGGGGCGGCCGTCCCGCGGTGCCTCAATTCGTTCGCCAGAAGTGCTGCCAAGACAGCAGCCTACTTTTTTTGTTTGCTTTTGTGTTATTTTTCTTTTTGGTTTTGTTTGGCTTTTTTGGTTTTGTTCTTTTTTTTTTATACCCCACCCAATTCTGTCCACACGTATGACAAGTTTGTTACTATGGGCCAGGGACTGCTCTTTTCCCCTTGAGAGTGGATATATTAATGAGTGTTAGTAATGATATATTAATATCATTTATATATGATTAACAAACATTCTTAGAGGAAGTGTTGGAAGGAAGGAGGGGAGGAAGGAAGGGAGGGAGGAAGTGTCGGAAGGAAGGAAGTGTCGGAAGGAAGTGTCAGAAGGAAGGAAGTTAGTTTTATTAATGATGTAGTCCATTCCTGTATTGCAGAGCAAATAAATGATTGCAAAGAAAAGAGGTGTTGTACAGAAGAAACAATACTGCATAGTGTTCTGGAGCATGCCTTTTAATCTGTATACTGTTTGACCTTCATTGCACTTGATAATTTCTTTTCAAAATCAGAAGTGCTTCCTAGATGCGGCTTTTCTTCTGTCTTCTTTAACACAAGTGTGTGTCATGTATTCCCTATTGCAAAGCACTTACACCCTGCAGAAAGCAAATACTTATTTAGAATATTCTGCCATTTGTGTGTAGCAAGACACAAAAATAGAGACATAAATAGAGACTGAGTTTTCCATGAGAGTGTCCATGCATGTTTATAAATGATTAATAGAATTAATTGTGTATCATCTGTTTCTTATGATCTCCCTATCCTACCACTGTGACAACTGAGAGCTATACAGGGAGTGGTTTTACATTTTACATAATTAGTTCTATGCTTAATGCATCCAATGTTTTTCTAGAACACATAATCTGATCATTAACAATGTATCACCAACGTTTTAAATCAGCAGCATTCCTAAAAGGTCAGTAACTCAGTGGGGGAACGAGTACCAAACTACTGGCTCCAAGAACTGAATAAAGAATGAGGTGGGGGTAGCTACTTTCTCAAAACTGTTCATACAAAAGTTCTACATGAAGTAATGTCTAGTCACACACAGTTGGTGCATGCATGTATAAATGATGCTCTTAGCAGTATATATTTGCAAAGGTCTACACTTTTTAAGCTTATGTCTCAGTCTCAGACTTGTTTAATTATGACAAATTTTACCATTTGATACAGCAAAATTGCTTATGAAAGTCTCCTAATGATACCAAAAGTAATCTGCTCAAGTTCTTTATTCTATAGGAATATTTATCAACAAGTCTTATATATATTTATATATATACATGTGAAATAAAATATTGAACGTATTGTTTGTTTTACGAAGTAGAAAACATCTATTAAAACTGTGCACAATGTTTCTGTCTTCAGAATTACTAGATTTAGTTGCTTATTGCTTTCTTACTTCATGTGTTTAAACAAAAAAAAAGTGTTCCTTAAGAGAACATTGTCAATGTACAAAAAGAGAGAAAGGAAGAAAGTTAAAAAAATTACTTAGGTGATTTGTTAAGCAGACTGATGAATTCACTCAAAATTCCCAAACATGTCAGGCTCTTCCCTCTTCCCCCCACACCTCCTGCAATTTTAAAATGGTGTGAATACACACCTGTCTTTAGAACTAAAGAAACTCTGTTTAAAGGGGATGCCAAAATACAAAATGCATGCTGTTATAAACCAGAAGAGTGACTTTCTGAACTTTCAGGAAATTAAAGGACTCTTCAGCAGCTTCCCCATCAGGACTGATATTCAGGATTCCTGATTCCGTCTTCCCCCCCAACATTCCCCACCAATAAGGAACAACCTTCCTGCTATAATTAGTGACCAGCTTTTAGAGACAAAATCCTTTATGCATTTTCTTTCGAGGCTTAATATCTCTAGCAATAATGAAATCACATCTGTCATGTTTGTCAATACACAGTGCTAAAGTGAAATTAGGCAGAAAAATAGGTGTTTTAGCAAATTGACCTGTCACTAGCCTTTCTCATCTCTGATGTGTATTCAGAGGCTCTTGATTCCAGCAATGGCAGGAGAAGGAAAGCTAAATTTTCCGTTATCCCAGGGAAAAAACACTTTCCTTTGAAGTTCTCCTTTGCTTAGGTAATACATCTGAAAAGAAGCCTTTGTGATTAGCAGTAGCTGGCTGTCTGGACACAGCCTTTAGCTAAAACGTGTATGGATTATTAAACAGGCGTTGAACATGGAACGCTGTAGCAGGAGGGAAAGGCGCTGGTCATTCAGGCGTGCTGAACCTTGTTGAATCCTCTGGCCGGGTCTGAGTGGTCAGGGAATGGCAGTAAAAGCAGCAAACTGCGCTGGAAGAAAAACGTTTACAAGCTAGCACAGAAGGNGCCGCGGCTGCGGAAGGGCTGCTCCCGGCAGGAGCAATGTCCCTCCCCACCCTCGGGAAAACACGTCCGTGCCGTACGTGACACCCCTGTGAGCTTGGCACTTCCTCTCGAGCACTTGGGACAAATGGCTCTTGACTCGTGGTGCTCGGATGCCGTCATATGGATGGTGTGTGTGTGTTGTGCCCCCGGGGCTGTATGGGTTCTTTTCCCAGGGGTAATTTATGTTTGTTCCCATTGCTTTCACAAACAAACGGTGACAGGCATGAGTTTCCGACCAAGTCTTGAGACACACACTTCCTGAGACAAAACATACCTGCATGGACTCCAGTATGGGTGCAGGACCGTTTTACCCACTTCTCTGAGGCTCCCTCTGGTCATAAGATACAGACATTATACAAAACTACAGTAGTATGAACACTGCAACTGAGACTACTATATCATTTTCTATTCTATTACACAGCAAAGTCTGAATGTTAATAAACACTATTGTCAAAAAGAGGTTAGCATTTAGATGGGGAAAGAAAAGGGGGTGTTTCACTTTTTTTTTCAATTGAGACTAAAAGGTATCTCCACAAAAGATAACCAAAACTCCTCAGATTTTCTACAGACAATTGTGGAACCTTTGTCAGGAAAAAAAAAAAAAAAAAAGGTAATACGTGAAAGAAGTTATCTATTTATCTATACTATTATATATTTACTTGTTTCCCACTGCAACCAGGAAAAGGCAGATTGCTACTGCACCACAGCTGTAGTGCAGTAAACTTTCTTTTATTGGGGATTTGTATTTCCAGTGGTGTGAAATGCACATCTAATTGTAAAATAAGACTGTGTCACCTGCCAGTCAGTTGCTGCCATCAACCTCTTTTGTGCTTGGATCAAATTACTGCGCAACAGAGAAAGTGACAGCATCAGGGCACAGTGACAAAGCTGTAGTTTGCACAGAAAGAAGACTGAGGCCCAGAGAGACACTGCAGCTACAGAAACAGCTGTCTTATCAGCACACTGCAGAGATAGAGATGGCTCAAGAGGTCCTCACCAGATAATGACTTGAATAGCTTTGCAATGCACCAAACTTCATGCTTGATAAGACCAGCCCAGTGTAGAGAGCAGGAGAGATAGAGCCCTATTCTATTTTATCTGTGCCGTAAATTAAGAAATTGAAATTCAGGTGGCACAGCAGCCAGCATGTTGCTGATAATCCAGTGAAATAAATTGTCATTAGGATCTTTTCAGCAAAGAGAAATAGGTTTCCCTTACCTGATGTTGCTTTAATAAAAACACCTTAAAAAATCCCCATCCCAAATCGCTGTCCCAGCAGTACCTGAACTGGAGTGGGGGTTCCTTGTCTGTTTCACTGTTGTGACATATCTTTGAGTCCCAGAACAACCATCCATTTGGCTGTCAAGCTCTTCACAAGGACAAAACACTTTCACTTTGAAACTGCAGCAGCTTATTTTCAATTCCCCATTTCCTCGGCAGGAGAAGGAACTGCACTGTGATTTTTAATACACAACAGTCAAGCTCACATGAAAGCACACAAGCTTAATTCTGTGTGTTTGTGAGAACAGCTAAACAGAAATTAATTGCAGCTGTGAAAAGAATCTCTAATGACCTTTGGAATTATTCACTTGAAAAAATACGAGCCATGGTACACACACTAATATATTCTATGGGACAAATAAAAAAAATCCTGTTTCAAACTGTGTTTTTAGTTTGATTAATGGCATTAGATAAAAATATATCTCCACCTTTTTCCAGCAGAAATACTTACTTTAGACTGAGTTCAGCTAATGTTTGATCTGTGTTTTTTTGAAGAAAGCTCTGTAGAAAATGCAATTAAAAGGAATATAATTGGAGCATATAACCTGAGGTCACAGAGCATTATTTTCTAAAGAAGGGTTTTCTATAAGCACTTAATTTCTTGTGATCAGTTCTTCAAGAGCCACAGTAACTGAATAGGCTTGCAAGCCTTTAAGTTACCTGATTTTGGCTACTAAGGCTACCTCTCCATCTTCTTCAGATAATGAATTAAGACAAGACTAACTATTTCTTAACAAAAGACAAGGTACTTATGCCAAGAGAAACCTGTACCTGAATAGAAACCTAAAGATTTACCAGTCAGGCTTCTTAAATGGAGGGCAGAGAGGCGAGACTACTTTTATCCTCTGATAATCTAACCACATATATTTGGCCTTAGCCTGTCACTTAAACATATAGCAGGAGCTAGCAAGGAAGAAGTTACAAGGACCCAGAAGATGAGTCATTTATTTAATACATTAAGACAGTAAGCTTTCTCAGAGCCAAGAGGAAAGGCAGAATCAGGGAGAGGAGAAGGAAATCATCTTTGGCACATGCACTTTGTTAGATACACCTTTTTGCTTGTCCCTGAAATCTGGGAGCTTTTCTGATGATGTGGCAGAGAGCAAAATCAGAATGTGATGTGAGAAAGCATAAGGCATATGTGGATAAGGTCAAACCTGTTCAGCAACTTAATTCCACTGTGCAGTTTTAGCACAAGCAAATTACTGCCAAGTGGCTGTCCCTGAATCAGAAAAACACTTGGTTTTTGAGATGCATTTCAGAGTTCTCAAGACAGCCGGTCGTTTTATAAAATTCACAAGTCAGAGAACTCAACTATAACAATTTGCCCTTGCACCTTCTAATTTGTGGGGAATACGTAAACAAAGCCTGAAGTGATTGATACCCTTGCCAGCAAAACACTGTGTAAATGTGAGGAGAAATAACCCTGTGTCAGAGACAATGAAAAGCAAGAATCCAATCAATATATTTAATGTTGCTTTTTATCCCAAAATAACAAGTTCTTTTTAAGTTCTCCAGTGAATCATCCAAAATACTGTCAATTCATTTAGATTAGACTTCCACCATAACAATAAGTTACTCCAAGAAAAGATTTATGGTTATAAAGTAATTGTAATGAGCATATCCTCTCGTGGTGTTAAAGCTACAGGAATATTGACTTAAAAGATGGATTTTACTTTTTTTCAAGAGCCTGTTTCTGTTTTCATTTGTTGAGGTGGAAAGTACATATTACTCAAAGATAACTTTTTTAGTATGCCAGCATATTTCCTGCTGACAGCACAGTGAAACAATATATTAGCTGTTGCTACCATTGTTTTACTGAAAAAGTCCTTGTAAATTCCAAAGTGTTTGTATAACATGTATTTAGATAATTTTCAGATAATCAGACCACATAGATAATGGAATTTTTTTGACCTTGTTAAGCAAGTAATTATATTATATCTATTCCACATAATTTTAAGTATCAACTTCAAATTTTTGTTTTATTCAATTAATAAAATATGCCTGCAGCTGGCAATAATGATTCAGTAAAGGTATGCATTGTGTTCTGCACTAACATACAAGGTCAGGATTTCAGAAAATGCATGAAACTAGTTTATCTTCCTCCTTTTCCAAATAAAGTTCATCTTTTTATAACACACACCTGCTAAGACTGCTCAAACATGGGGAGTGAACAACTGTCAGCACACTTTTGAGAAAGGATATTAAAAATGCTTTTTTCATAGCAATATGTTAAAGGCAGGTTTGTTTTTTTTTTCTTGACTTTAGATGCTGGAGGTTTTGTTTCTCAAAAGTACGACTCAGTTTTTGCATCAGAAGTACTATGCATAGCTCTGTATACCACTTTGATTCTGCTGGAGATGAGTCACCAGCAAATCCGATCCATAAATGATCATGTAGCTGTAAATATCTAAAAGGCTACTCAAAGTAATAGTAACATACTGCACTGTTGTACAACTTATTGGAACAAAATATGTCACAAAATTACAGCTAATTGTTATGATGATGTCATGGACATTCAGTCTCCTGAAACTTCTTCTGTGTATTTGGTCATTAGGCAATAAATACATGCCCTGCAGAACAGGCATAAAGGTGCTTTTTTTAAGTTTTTTTTTTGGTTATTACTTTAGCAGAGATTCAGGACGAAGAAAGAATAATGAGTCTTATTTCTGCGTCTTAGTTCAAAAGAAGCCCCCAGAATAAAGGCAGTAGGAAACATAGATCTCTGAGGAACAAAATTTTGGGAAAATCTTACTTCCTTCTACAATCATCATGCCATGTTAGGCAGAGAAGTAGAATACATTGATTTTTAATTGTTTGTTGCCAACTTGCATCGCATGGATGGGATAAAAAGGAAACACAGTGTTAGTTAGATTATTGTAAAAAGGGTTTACAAAAATATATCTAGAGGATACTTGGAGATAGTACCAAATGAATGGCTCTATAAAATAAGGACTTACTGGAGCATAACTTTTAGGTTCAAGACAGTATTCCCGTCCATGTTTTGGAAGAGGCAACACAGTGAAGGAAAACTGTGGACTTCTGCAGGCAGAATGTTAATAAGCATTTGTTTAAGTGGTGAACACAAAATGATCTTTTCAGAACAGAGAGACCTACCAGCAAGATAAACCTCAAAAAGGATAACTGGCAAGTAACTGTGACTCTTGGAAAAGTAAGGTCATAATCAAATGTGCAAATAAAAACCAGAGACTAACAGCAGTCCTGAAGACAAGGTTGTAGGATACCACTAGGAGTCATGGAAAGATGATGTTGCAAGGAAGAGGGATTTCACTCTGAGATGTACAAACAAGAGTGTGATTTAAAAAAAATACATTAATACATTTCGTATTTGACATTGGTGAGCTGAAAATAGAACACTGCATCCAGTCATTCCTTATTTTAAGAAAAACCATAAAAAGGTGTTTAAAAACAAAGATTTTAGAAAACTTGAATATAGTTTAAGAGAAAAATAGTTTAGAAACAGAAATATTGACAATGAATACAGGAAAATTCTTTTAGAATTTTAGAACGACTGGCAGATTATTACCAAGTATTATTTATATACCAGTTAAAAAAATGGCTTAATTCACAATACATGAAATCTAGTTTAGAAACTGGAAAATATTCTTTAAAAATAGAAAAGTACTGGATCACATTACTTTAGCAAGTTGCTGAGGTTAAAAGTTAGATATAAAGTTTATTTTCCCTCAGAGAATAGGATTTTTGCAGCATTCCACACTACCAAAATGACTACAGTTCTAAATAGTGTTTTTTCCTTTTTGTCTTTTAAAATCAGTTGAATGTCTGGGGGAAAGAAAAAATATCACATGAAACACCCAAAACGTAAAAAACCCCACATATAAAAACCCCATAAAATCACACCAAGACAGGAACAGCTCTCATAGGCTGAAAAATCTGTAAAGTACTAGACAAGTTCTCTACACATTTCTCTCCTGCTGTCAGTAAGCATTGAAACCAAGCAAATACAAGTCTGATAAGCAAAGCTATTTGCATTCTAGCATTTTTTCAGATGAATTCAAGGACTGATTGTTGGTTTCGTTTTGATCTTCCAGACTTTTAACTTCAAAGTGCCTTTCAGCATTTGGCTGTTGATTTTCAATTTGTTTTTATTTGGTCCACATGAGACATGGGAATCCAGAATTAAACTAGCTACAACCTGCATTCTGGAAAAACATACATCCTTTGATAATTCCCATTTGGGCACTTAAAATAGTGAAATATTAACTTACTGATGGTAACTTTGGGCAACAAAACACCTGAATCAGGCACATAAATACATACACCCACCAAATTCATCCTGAACAAGAAGGAAAAAATTCTACACTTTAGACATCATTATCAGACATAATCAAAAATAATAAGGATTCACCTGTAAACTGCAGAATGTGAAACTACAATGAAGAATCTGCTTTTTACATTCAATGGGCAAAATACTAAAATATATATTATTAAGGACCAGATTTAAATTTTCATGGTCTAGAAATGGTTCCTAAGGATGGGAACTGGTTTTAAACAGTATTTTTGTGATCACATGATTTCCACAATCTTTCCCCGATCATGTCTATATTATTTCCTTCATCCTCTACAGGAAATGGAAGATACATTGTGAGAATTAAAGCCGTTTTAAATCATGTCATATTTAATACAAAACTGAAAGTAGTCATGTCATGGGTCAAGAGGCTGTAAAGTCTCTCTTTTGCTACTCGAATTTGCTTTGCAAACTTAAGACTTGCCTGTCTCCTTCAACTCAACTTTAAGTTCACCTAACATGGTGACAATTTTCTGGGGGTGTTGTGAGGGTTTTTTTGTTTGTTTTCTGTTTTGTTGTTTTTCAATGTGGAGACAGGGAAAAAAAAGAAAATAAGTATTACAGGATGATTGGATATTGCTTTTTGATTATGATAACCTATTGCTCTTCCCAAAGATATAAGACCAACATTTCCAATGTTCATGAAGGAGGATGTAAGCAACAAATGCAATTAAGCCACAATTATTAAAAATGCTGTAAAAAGGCTTACTTAGCCTTTCAGTCCACAGCCTTTTCCCTTCTTTTCCCTTCATGGCAAATCTTGAAACTGACAAGATTTATACATGATGTATTTATTCTACCTACTGCGAAATTAGTGCTCCTAGCTGCTACACTAAGACAAAAGGTAAACATGAAGTTACACTCCAACTATCTCATTCTTTTTGCTACAGTTCCTCCTTAATCCTTGTAAAGCATCCCTGTATCTGTCAATGAGAGTTCAGAACCAGAATAAAATAATTGAATTGTGAAGCTTAGAGTCACCTCACTTTCTAAGAGTCAGATATGTGGCATTTATTTTCCTTCAAATAGGATATTATTAGTTCTCCCAGTTTTTGTTTAATGTACTCATATCCCCTATGTTTCTTTTGCACTCTCAAATAGGCTAATATATTTTTGTATTTTTTTTTATTTTGAGTCTGAGGTCCTAAAATCCTACTATGCAGTAATTATTCAAATGAGCATCGTGGGCCAGGCAGAAAGATTGTGTAATGTGATGTTCAGACAGTCACTTCTTCTGCAGTCTTTTCTGCTTGAATAACTGCATTTTCCATGGAAGACTCAGACAGAGGGATCAAGTATTTATTGCTTTTACCTGTGTTGAATCACCGTAGTTTCTATATAGTATGTATTAAAATATATAGTGTATACATATCTTAAGGAAATCAATATTTAATTGCCTACTTTGATGAAGATAGTTTACTAAAGTACTGCCCATTTCCACAACATGGGATAAAAAGGCTAGTAAAGTCATAAAGACAAAAAGTTTATTGTAAGAGCCTGTTCTACAGCACCACCACCTAGTCTGCCATAAATTGGTGCTAAGTTGTGACAATGCTGCATCACCCAGTGCCTGGAAAGTGGGCAGAAAACAAGTGACAGTAGTGTGGGTGAGAGAAAACAGAGGTATTAGAAAATGAGTCAAGAAAGTATTCTGGGCTATAGTTATTCGAATTGGGAAAAACTGCCTTTTTAACACAGTAGAAAGGAAGAAACAGAGTGTCTGGACATATAGGGAGACACATAGCAAACTAAAAAAAAAAAAAAAAAAAAAAAGAACCATTACCCCACTTAACCTTGTGAGAGGAGGTGGGGAAGGACCAAACTAATTCAGAAAGATCCTTTTCACTTTCCAAAACCAGTATTTCCCCCTAGAACTTAATGCTTCCACAGCAACTTAGTGCTCTTCTTGCATCTCCTCAGCACATTAAGAATAATCGAAAGAATCTGCTGTTTGGAGACATCACCTCTAATATTTCTCTTCAGTCCACCTCTAACATCTCCAAAGCCAACAAGTCTTTCCTCATTCTTGGTAAGACTGACATAAGGAGAAACAAGGTTATTAAAAATTACAGAGCTGGGTTTAGTCTTTATATAATTGTTGTTTCTCCCAGCTCTGACTGTAAAGTGCTGATTCAGCCATAACTCAGTATTGTCTTGATTAGTCAAAATGCTTTTGGACAGAGAGAAAAGTTAACTACAGAATTTTTATGCTTTTTTTATTTTTCTTTAAAAACAAAGTTACAGATCCAAAAGATGTTTGTATAGACTAAATGAGTGGAGAGAATGTGCTCTTCCTCACCTTTAAGTTTTGCTGCTGTTGTGGAAAATGGCTTTTTTTATTTCCATTCGAGTAAGACTTAGTGATATAGAGCAATAACACTGTGAAACTTCAACACATAGTGTTCTCTCCTTGTTATGATAATCTTACTGACATGAATGGAAATATTTATAGCAGGTGTAGCCAAACATGTAGAACAATTCTCATCTCTTTGACTGCAAAGAACTTTGATTGCTTAACACATGTACCTTATGCATATATCGTTTTGCCTGAGTTAATTTTTGTACTGCATGTAAGAGCAGTTCTCAAATGGATGGCAATGTACATCAAATGTACCGCCTTTTTAATTTTGCGGTTTCATATGAGAAATAAATATTATTGTTGCTTTAGGAAGTGCTTTAGTAATCATAAGTCAATAATGTAAAATGTAATAAAGATGTTTTTAATTGTTCAAGCACCAACAGTTATTTTCATCAATTATTCTGACATTATATACCATGGAACATCTCTTTTATTCTTACTATGCTGCCTTCAGGTTACAGAAGAAAGAAGAATTCCTTCTAGTCTTACATTGTTTAACTCCTATTACGCCAGGAATTTTCAGTTAAGCATTTTCATCTTTCTTTCTTTGTTTTCATTGTTATGTTTTAGAGTAGACTTTCTCTGTTTTGCGCTTTCTTCCCCAATTCACAGAACTCTGCAGAAAGACCTGAGATTAAAGATACCATATTTTTAAAATAAACCATCCTTCTCAACATACTTGGACAATTTATATTCATAGCCATTAAGTAGTGAGGTATTATGTTCACAATTTCCTATAACACCACAGCTAATTTGTTAGTGTTTACTGCTTCTGTAAGAATGTTTTGTAGTTCTGCAAATTTAAATTAAACATGGAAATCACACTAGAAGCAGACAATGTGGGGATAAAATCAAATATCTACCATTGAGAAAACAAAAAGCTGAAAACCAATTAAAAAAAAAAAAGGCCAATAAAAATTGCAGTTGTCTTCCATCCTATTAAGGTAATCCTAACATGCAAAATCATAGTTTTCAAATAATTGTGAAATATTCTGCTTTTGAACAGTTTTCTTTCAATGTTTATTTTGTATATGCTTTCAATACCTTCCACATTAATTTTGCTCAAGATGTGTACTCTGAATGATAAAGTATCAAGAAGGAAACATAAGCAAGTATTAAAAGAAGATGCCTAAATACTCCTTCAACTGCAGAGTCTAAGAGCACTTAGAAGTATGTAGTGTGACCAGCTTGCAAAGAGGATGCTGAAGTACCATTTGCCATTGTGAAATGCACTGTGTGCAAAGAATTTGGTCTTTGATCTGAGAGTGATATGGCAGATTGCACATTGTTACACTGCAAACTCTCCAGCACAGAAACACAGCTTGAACAGTTTAAGAAGCAGATATGCAACTAAGCTACCTTAGGAAAGGTAATAAATATAGAACCTAGATGCAGCGCTTTGTTTAATAAACCATTTATAAAAAGAATTACTACAATATTTCCTACAATCTACAGTCTGCAACCTCCTGTTCCTTTCCTCATTCAGTGCAAGACATTTTGCAAATACAAATTTGAATTATCAGCAATGGGAAAACTAAGTCCTAAATACACTTTTAGTTTGATTTAATATAAATGTATATTAAGCAAGAGAGGATAAGTAGTAAATCAAAAGAGTTAAACCACAGAGACAGGATTCCCAGGTTAGGATTTCCTGACCCATGTTGTTTTGTGCTGAGCTCTGATTTTTAAGCAGTGACGACATGATGAAACATTTCTTGATAATGAATGAAAAGTAGGTGATAGCTCTGATAAACTCTTACATTAGCTACTTTTAAGATCAGTCACGTATTCTTTATTTGCCTTATGGATAGGACTGATTTTAATGTCATCATTCTTCTTTCAGCAACCCATTTCATTTTCCTGCAAAAGGAAGTGAACTGCTGCAGCCTCTGGAATGCTCCTGCCACAGAGCATGAGGAAGGGAGGAAAACACAGCTCAGCTTGAACAAAACTTGCCCTTAAACAATGAAAATGCAGACAAATGTAGATGCAGTATCAAACCTTTGGAGGAAGTAAATAATGTTTTCATTCGAAAGCCATTTTTGAAAGGAAATGCACCTCTGCTATTGCTCAGCTAGTGTTTGAATATGTAGGTTTATATAACCCAGTCCAGGTCTGCATGTGACAGGGACGATTCTTCCAGAGCAGACCTCACTGATGTGGCTCCTGGATTACATGGGAGGCTGGTTCTAAGAAACTCTCACTGCCCCAAAGCTGCTGGCCATACTGAATACAGCTGCTTGGGATCAAAAGGGAAAGCCATGTTCCTGGCAGTCTGCTGCCTGGGCTCTGGGATTGCACCCTTTGCCTTTTGGTCTCAAGGCGGTGTGGATTATGCTGCTCCTGCTGACAAGGCACTGTGAGTTTACAAGACTTCATGACTCCCATGCTGTACCAACAAAACTGCAATCAGTGGACGTTTCAGCTCTGTTCTATTTGAAAGGCCTTTTTGAACTCCCCTCCAGTCTGTAGGCCACGCAATTTTTCTCTCAGCTTACATTGCTGTAGCCAATGTAACATTCAGTAACATTCTGGATAGGCCACAAAGGCATGGGTTGACAGAAGTTCTGCTTACATTATTTATAAAAAGGACTATCCGACTGTTGGCTGAGTTTAACTTCTGCTCTCGTATAGGTTTTTAAATGTAAGAAACAAAAATACAAATTCATCCCCTTGTGAATTTCCATTTTTTCTCCTGGTCATCTACTTTGCATAAATGTGACCTGTGGAAGACCAGAATTGTGAAAGAATCTTGCTTTCTTTGACAAAAGATCCAAGTTTTAAGACAGCTGCTGCAGTCAGTCTTTGAAGAAGAAACTGATGATGAAACTGATTTTGTACCAACCCCCCTGAGCGGTAAACTGTGATTTACACAGGGACACTCTCACTGATTGCCTGCACAAAGAAAGCATCAGAGGACAAATGGCAACACATATGGTCAGACTTCTTCCTGTAAACTGAAGGAATCAAACTTCAGAGAGCAAGTAGGAAAAAAATCCAGCAACACTATTTACATTTGTAAGATAAGGAAAACATCAGAAGATTACCTGCCAAAATACAAATGTGTGAGGTTTTAACCAATTATGTGAACTAAGGAACTGTCTATGTATTTCTAGATCTTGAGAAACCTGAGTCTTTTCATCCCTGCTTAGGCCAGTGCTCATGACCTGAAAGATACTGCAGCATTTTGTTACAATTCATGGGGATTCATTTCTCTGCAGCATTGATTTTCACCGCAAAACTCCATGAATGTTCTTAAACTGGAATTAAATTAAAATTTATTGCTGAAACAAATTCTAGAGAAACGTTCTGGTTTAGCCCAGCTCATTCCAAATGTTACTAGGGGTGACAGATACAAAGATTGACACTGTGATCAAAGATTGTATCATTTGCCTACTTATTATCTTCCTTACTGTCTGTGTCAGTGCCTGCTCCAACCTCCTTTCTTCCTCTCCCATGTGTCTTCTTACTCTTACTTCTCATTTCTTGCAGAGCAGACAGACCAGAAAATACCTTGCAAAATCACTGTCTATCTATATTTCGCCCAACAGAAATTGTCCCAGGCACAGTGGAGATCTCAGCAACTTCTGCTGTCTCTGGCCTCTAGCATTGTATTTCAAGCTGACACGAAGGGTCTGGTCTTCCAGTTTGCACCCCTGTCACAGTACTGGCTACATCTTCGTGTTTGAAAAGCCTTCTGCTTTAACACCTCCTGTTATCTCAGTAAAGTGATGTTTAAATAACTGAACTGGCTTCAATGAACTGCAGTTGCCATTTTTCTGCTTCTTAGTGAGAAAAAATGGAGATAATTACGAAGTGGATGAGCAGGTTTAATGAAAGCTGGTTTCTTTTGGTATATTCCTGAAGCGGCAATCATCATCTGTTTGGCTTTTGAAGAGCAACAATTATAATCACTCAAAATCCCAAGGGGAACAAAAATAGAACTTAAATTAGCATATAAAATATACAGCTGGATTGGGCAAGCCTATAAAAATCTGGTAGAATCATTCTAATTTGAAAGCTATTCAAAATCACAAACAAAATGAGTACAAGAGTATTTCACATGTTTCTTCCTTTCTTTTCCTTTTTGAATTTATAGGATTTTCCTAAAACATGGAAATGAAAACCTATTGCCAAGAAATAAAGTGTGCAGAAAATAGGCTAAAGGTGTATTTTCAATATAATAGTTAAACTTAAGTATTATAACATCATTTTAGCAGTACTTATCTTCCAAAGTTCTGGTATAACTGTATTGTGAAGTCATGTGCAATGACTTTCCAGAGCTGAAATATAAAAATATAGCTGAGACAGCCAGTTAAACATTTCAGTCTTATCAGACAACTGAGCAATGATAATACTTAAAAGAAACTAACAACAAATGAGAAAAATAAGTTGCAAAAAATTTACACTATCTGTGAAGCTTTCAGTGATCATTTCAGATGGTCATTTTAATAGCTAACAGAAATTCAGCAATAAGCAAGAAAATTATTTTCCTTACGCTGCAATGTACACATTTTGAATAGTTACCTAGTAATATTAGCTTCTGGAAATGCAAACTCAAAGATGTAATTGCTTTTTTAGTACTACTGAATATTTATTACTTTTAGTAATTTTGACTTGAAATACTAGATCTAGTTATTCTCAGTCAAGGTTAAATAAGACAGCTGCAGGAATGGGGTTAAAAAGAACAGAAACAAAACAAAACAGCTACTTTAAAAATTTATTGTGGACAAGAACATGAAGAATTTGGATTGCTTTTTACAATACTACCAGTACCTGAAATATCTCCTAAAAAGATACTGTCTTAGGTACTCAGATTTATACAGTAGGGTTTGATTTTCATGCCTCTAGTACAAAATACATTGCTTGCCCTTGGTTAGAAGATTCTAAATGCTTGGAGATTTTGAAACCATAACCAAGCAGGTCTTGGAGAGACAACTGTTACTTTCACAAGGTGACCTCTGAAATCACAATTTAAAAAAAAAGTTAAATTAGGGGTTGCAGGACTTACCTTCTACTATATTGCACACATAAATATTTAAAGATGTCATGTGAAAGTCCTGATTAAATTTATTTTTCTGCGTTGCTCAGTCCTGGGACACACATTCTGAAAAAATGTCTGCCCCCTTTCCCACTGCATTTTTCCATTCTTCCTTTCATGCTCACAATTTCAAATAGTTGGTCTATTACCCTCAAACAGGTATCTGTTTTTATATGTGTTACTGTGATTGAGTAGGTATGCCTTCAGACACTGAGCATCCTGAATGCTGTGTTAAAGCCAAAAATTACAGCAAACATACTCATCCTCTCTTTTGCTTTAAGGTAATACCAGAGATGGCCCAGCAGGTTTTTTTTGACAGTCTTCCCAAGCCATCTGTTTCATATGCTGCATGTTTTGAACAACATAGTGTGCCATGGGATGTAAAAATTCATCACAGCATAATCTGTTTAATGCAAAATCCAGTGGTCACTCACTTTTAAAGAAATCATAACTGATAGTGAGACACTAGTCAGGGAACTTATTTTGTTCTTTTCTCCCCCCTCCCCTCCCAAATTTGCCTTGTAAGATTTTTAGTTTAAATTTTAATATATTTAATAACATATCAAAATATTTTAATGTTAAATTTCAACACTTATATTAAAACAGTTTACGTCATCTGGATTAAATATCCCAGCCTGCTTTAATGAACACTTCTTAACTAGGAAGACAAAGTGAACTTAACAAGCATTAAAATCTTCGTATAGCTGAGAAGCAAAACCTCGACTCGCTGGTAAATATTGGCTAAAAATAACATCCTGTACTCCCTGGGTCTCAATGCCCACTCCTGCCACTCTGTTTATAAATTATCACTTCTGCAGATTGTCTGAATGGTTAGTAGGGTTACAGGAACAAGAAAGTGTAAAATCATGCCTAGAGGGAATAACCAGCTTTACTTTCGACCATGTTGATCCCAGCAGCTATGACACATTGTAGAAATTGTAGCCACTGAAGCAGAAAACAGTTCATACACATTAAATTGTGCTCTTGGGGGGAAATAGAAGAGTTTGAAATTGTAATATTTGTAGATTTTTTCCTTTGCTGAGACCATATGTGGCCATATCTCTGATACTCATAATGACATCAAGTATTTAGGTCTCATACTTAAAAAAAATGCAGTTCTCAAAAATGTGCCAATTTTGCGCTTCTGTGGCCCTAGATACAGCTGAGTGTGAGGATTTCATTTCTAGAAGAGAAGTCAGTCTTATCTCTCAGACTAAACATAAGCATCGGTTTTAGAGCAGAAGGGAGTCCTCTCGTCCCAGCCCCAAGGCAAGCACAGCATCACAGCACTCCCAACAGCTGGTGAATACCTTCTGCATTTCACAGAAACGACTTGTCTTGCTGTAATAACTACTTGCTGACTACTCAGAAGAATAACACCCTGGTCATGTTCACCCTGATTTTTCTACCTACAATTTCTAATCTGGACAGCCCTATTTCCGCTGAGCTAGATTAGGCTGACATTTTTGTCAGTATGGCATGAAACAACACCCAGGGCAAGTAACACAAATTGTGAAGCGAACTTCCACAAAAAACACAGCTCCCACTCCCCACCACATAAATGGTTTCATTTCAGTACAGATTCTCCTTCATAGGTACTTACGTAAATTTTCTTTTATTGCCACAAGTCTCCGAATGCCTAAAATCTGAAGCACTGATTGTAATGTTACCAATACATGAAAAAACAAAAGTTTCAAGCATTTAGGTTTTAAAAGTCTTGGTGACTTAAAGCTCCTAAGTAAATATTTTAATGTGTTTTGTGTTTCCATGATGCTTAAAGGTTTTAATTTCAAGAACTAGGTAAAATTAAAAGTGTTTAGTTTTCTGTAGTAAATATGAGGCATGTATCTGTGCAAGTGTATCCAACAATACCCTGGTATAAACAGAAAATGAAAGCACGTTCATGGTACCTCCAGTACTTTTAAAGAGAATCAAAGTTACGTGCATTTCTCTGACAGCATATCTAAAGTCGGTGGTTTTTGGTTTTTTTAAAACTTTACAGGCGTGCAGAATTATTTTCAGGATTTAGGTCACAGCTTTCCTTATATGAATCACCAAACATTTAGGTTAGGAAAATTAGGCTGTAATAATATTTGTCTAAAAAGACCCAGATACCTGTAAAACAAAGCAAAGTAATTTCTACTTTTTTTATTTGTCATTTTTTTGCAAGTGAAATCTTAGAATGTGTAAACTTAAGCATGCAATTAACTAAGCTTAAAATATGTAAGGTGCTGCAGTGACTTCATGACTGAAGCTAAGATAAATTTTAAATGACTCTCACATCTCTAACAGACATCTGCAGTATTTGAAGATGGAAACCCTGCAACAACTACAATCTATTTTTCCATTACTTTCAATCTCTTCTGTAAAAATAGACAAAGCAATGCTATTTAGAACTTTGACTCCCAAAATTTCAAACTCTCTTCTGAGGAGAATCATTACGGAAAATTAGTGATTGGACTAGCAAGTAGTTCAGTATGAACTCATGCTTTGGTTATATATAATCTGTGGAACAGAAACTTTCCAAGTATTACAGAGCAAGACTTCATGAAATTATACAAATACTTTGGCAAAAAGGAAAGAATTTGAACTGATCTTATCTTATTTTTAAATTATATTAAGGCACTAAATCAAGAGGTTCTTGCTGTCTTGTTTTGTTAAGTGTTTCAAATAAGAAACTATTGCCATAATTAATTTTTCTAATAGAATAAATATTGATGTCTTATGTGCATTTTTGGTACTTGGCATCTAACAGCTGACAGGGGCTTTCACAGATTTAAGGTGGTTTGGGAAGGAAATAATCCCAAATAATTATTTAGAAAGTCCTGAGGAAGCAGAAGAAGGTGACCAGGAAGCTCCAGAAAATCACCTTTACCATAAATTTTCAAGAAAGTCTTTCCTATTTGATGTAGTTCTGGTATTTTTGCTGTTGCATTTCCATTTTAACTTGCATTTTTCACACTAAGGCTGGACTTTGAAGTAAGGAAGTGCAATATCAGAAGAATTTAAACTCATTTCCGACTTGTCTGCTCTAAGGTGTGTACAAGGGCTTCCCACCTTGGCCCTGGTAATCTCACACAGGAAGTCTCTCAGTACATCTTGCTCACAGTCACTGCTCTGATTTTCAGTTACCCTTTCATCAGAACATCTGTTCACATATTCTTCAGGAAGGTAGAATACACAATGTGCTTGCACAAGCATGCAGACATTTTCCCCTATGTTTTTCTAATTATTGAGGAAAATAAAGCCCTTCCTTTACAATCATCTATTCAGACAAACAAATTCTTAGCCACTGTCGAGCAAAATAAATCTATCAAATATTGCATCCACAAGTCTTTCAATTTTCTTGGTTGCCAATCTTTTTCAGCAGTTTGGGTTAAATGTGATCAACAGCTTTCCTAGATTTCTTGGATTTTTTCTCCTTTTGGTTTGTTATTTTGTTTTTTTGGCTTTTTGTTAGTTTGTTTGCTTTGTTTGGTGGTGGTGTCTTGGGGATTTTTTTTTTCTTTTAAACATCCAGAGTCACTAATGCATAACCTGTGACATCTCCATAACCAGATGCAGGTGAGGGTAAATGAAGGTCCTGCTATTGGCCCTACACTGCGGTGGAATGGGCGGGCTCTGGGCAGAGAGCACCAAAGGGTGGCTGCTCCCTCCCTGTCTGAGCGCATCTGAGTGAGGGGTGATATGAAAATGGACTAGCCATGGGCACAGGTAAACCTGTCTACTATCTACCCGTGAACTTAATGGCATTGTGGGGATCACACACAAGAAAAGTGAGGTCCCTTCTAGTTAGGTGAGTTTCCTGACAAATTCAACATCCTTTCCTGCCCATGCTCACCACTTTGCTCCTGCTTAGTGCTTTAAATGATGAAAACAAAAGGTGAGCCATTAGTGAAGGCATAAAAATTATAAATACTTGCAGCATTTAAATCCTGTGTCATTGCTATAAAAGGAAAATATTAATACATGTGTGAGGAGAGAGCCTTTATGATAGGAAGAAAAGAAATACAGGTTTCTGGTTACAGAAATACATGTACATTATACTGCCTGCAATCTCTTAGAAGGGTTCAAATAACTGCAGCCAGTGCAGGAAAAAACTGTGCAGAAGTTCATAACCCTAACAAATGTTAAACTGGATATACTCATAGTTTACAGATAACTGACTTTTTCAGAGGAAGAACAGTATTTTTGAACACAAGACACTGCAAACTAATTCTGCAATACATCAGTGTTCTTCTAGCTGTATTTGTGGAAAATACCAATCTAAGCATTACAGCCTTTGGATAGACAACATTAAAAAACAAAGTTAACCAAAACCTTGCTTAATAAATATAAATGACTACAGGAAAAATCAACCCTGACTATAGCTACAGCTAGGGAGTTTATAGTTTTAAATCTTCTCAGACAGGGCAGACTTCATTTTTTTCTCTCTTTCTTTTGCTCTATTAGACTCACTTTAGAGTACCTCACTTTAGGCTACAGGTAAATTCAGGTCCTTTCAACAACAGTCAATAGCCTAAAAGTGTCGTCAGAATAGTGACTAGATTTAAAACTACTGAAAATCACCTGTATTGCTTTAAGTAATGCTGAAGTTAAGTAATACTTACTGCTACTTCCCATATTCTTTTACTCTGATATCCACAGAATGAGGTCGGTGCAAGTTAACTATTACCGCCTACCAGGCGACATAAATTCTCACCTATTGCTAAATGTTGCAATGAACAAAGTTACCCACGGAAATCAAAGTTACCCACGGAAGCGAGGAAACTTGCTATTTCTTTAGATGGCTCAAGCATCTCTAAGGCACACATCCCTTAAGAAAACCACATCAATTTGTTAGAATACATAAATAAATAAGTAAACAAACAAACAAGAAATGACGCCTCACAGTGCACTGCCCGGCTTCTTTAGTGAGCGCTGCCCCGGAGGGAGGTGTGGTTTTCTGTCGCGCACACGCCTGTCTCGGCCGCCCGTCCCGCCGCAGCGCTCCGCCAAGGGCAGCGCGCCGCACAC
>VXBS01003638.1:285215-303742 GCA_013400255.1 Sitta europaea | reverse complement strand
AAAAAAAAAAAAAAAAGGAGACGCCTCAGTAAAACCTCATGCTAAAGCTGTAGGAAAAAATATAACACAGTAACATCTTTCTCCCCACATCAAGGTAGCTTGTAAGTTAACAAGCCAGAAACAGATGTTTGGCATATTACTTTCAGCATCAGCAGCTCCCTAAAATGATTCCTGAGTTTTGTCATCTTTGGTGTTCTGCTCAAAGCCAACAATTAAGAGACAAAGACGGCTCTATGCTGGCTGGTGTTTCCAGCTATGCTTTCTTGCCTGCAATTAAAGCATTATGCTTTATACCCTTGTGGTAAAAAAACAGATAATATTTTTTTCTTAGCATCCAAATAGTTAATATATTCAGACTTTTATGAGAGTTTAGGATATTACTAAAAAAACCAGGAAATTAAAAGAAATGTAAAAAAAAAATAAAATAGAGGTGTTGGAATAATCCCATAGTGCTCCCCTTTTATTCCCATGATGCTCAGGTTGCTAAACCCTTTCAGTTATGTTAACACCAACTGAAATCATATTAAGGTGCAATTCCCAACTGTAGCTCATTAACACACATTAAGTTAAGACAAATGTAGTTAAGACTACTCTGATGTTTACTGGAAATGGAAAAAGAGACACAGAGAGAGAGGAAGATCAGAGAATGTAATTGCTTCCCAGTAAGTGGAAGCATTTCTGGATGAAATAGTACTAGCAGTACTTATTAAATTTCATAACAGGATGTTCTCAGCTCAAATACCCTCTTTAGTCCTTGACTTCATAACTGAGACTGGCAGAGCAAAACCACTATGAAACCAGACAAATATAAAAGTCTTATTTATTTTAAATTGCTTTTTTCCCTCTAGCACTGCTGCCCCAGACTCTCTGGATTCCTGAGCTTGGAGGGCACTGCTACATATCTCATTTCATGCACTGGGGGAAGTCAGTTTTACCCTTCCAGATTCCTTCATTGTAAGTTCTTAAACCAGCTCTGCAATTAGTGTGGTTATCTTCTGGGTCTCTGTCTACTCATCCCTGGTCCCAGTCCCTGTCCTCCAATAAAACACTTTTCTATCCCCTGAGTTTTCAGAGCAGATAAAAGTCACCTCTGCATACTTGGTAGATCAATTAACTCTAACAAGCTGGCATACAATTCTCAGCTTTATCCTAAAATCTTCACAGAGAGGTGGAGAGTTTGACAGACCCTTTGTCTTTTATTGACCCTCTTCCCCTCTGAGAATCCTCAGGTGTAAACACCAGGTGTTCCCACTTTCTCTCCAGGAGAGTCTAATGAAGTTAGGAAGGGCTGAAGCCTTCCTTTTTTCAAACAACCCAGCACTATCCCTTGCTTTGGATGTGCCAATATTTCCTGTGCCTCCTCCAAACTGTCTCCTTGCCCAAACAGATTGTTAATGACTAACAATTAGTCTAGGACTGCCTAAGCCTTTAAAAGCCTGGTAACTCATTACAGGGTAGCAACGTCCCTTTTGCAAAGGAATCCCTCCAACATAGAAATTCTGCCTTGCCATAAATTAATCGTATTTCACACAGCATATTTCTACATAACCACACTTTACACATACCTACATGAGTAATCCATATGACTCATGACTGACTATTGATTAAGATCTGATAGAGAGGCAAATTTCAGGGTGAGAAGAGGTTTGGAATGACACCTGTCTACATAGGAAACTGGAACATATAATCAGCCTGCTATGATTTACAACAAACACTGCTATGACCATCTGCACTGTGCCATTAGATTTCCTGGGGGGGTTGCATTTATTTTTCCTACATTGCCAATCTTGCACCTATTTTACATCTAGTTCTAGGATCCTAAGCAAAGGAAAGATATGGAACTGTTGAAACCGGTCCAGAGAAGGGCTAGAACAAATTATCAGATGACTGGAGCATCTCTCCTGTGGGAGAAGGGTGAGAAATTAGGGAGTGTTTTACCTAGGGAAGAGAAGGCACCAGGGAGATGATATTGTGCCCTTTCAATGCTTAAAAAGGACTTATGAGAAAAATGGGGCCTGTAGCAATTAGACAAGGAATAATGGCTTTAAACTGCAAGATGGTAGGTTCAGACTAGAGATAAGACATTTTTTATGATGAAGGCAGTGAAACACTGGAAGAGGTTCTCCAGAGAGGTAGTAGATGCCCTGCCCCTGGAAGTGTTCAGGACCAGGTAAGACAGAGCAACCTGATCTTATCAGAGGTGCTCCTGCTGATTGCATGAGGGTTGGGCTACCTGACCTGTAAAGGTCTCTTCCAACCCAAACTATTGTGTGATTCTGATTCCAAGCCCTACTGGCTCTGGGAGTTTACCTTCCAGCTCTCAGAGACATCTGATTGCCAAGAGCCAGAGTGAAGGAGGAGCTGGAAGGAGCCTTGGTGCAGGATCTCCTGCCTTCCCCTTCACAGAAACTTGCAAGTTAAATGTCTCGCCCTTCATTCCTGCCACTGTCATGTCTCATACCTCCTTATCCTGACCCTTGCACACTGACTTGACTTTTTGGATCATGCCCCAGGACCATGGACTTGCTGGGCAATTGCTAAACCAAGGCTGATCCAAGTCACTGTCTCTGAGTGTTATCATGGTGCTGATTCAATTTCAGGCCCCTTGTTAATGTCATAACGGCCAGAGGTCACACTCAGCACACAGCTCACTTGCCCTTTTGGAGCTGCCAGCTGTCATTGATACCCCACACTATATCACAGGTTACTGACAACAAAAAAAAAAATCGTTTGTTTTAAGCAGTCCTCAGATCTGTCCAGGATCCTGACCACAGAGAGCTGCCAAAAAAACATCTTTTTCAGAACTTCTCACTTGCTTTGTGTTCATTCATTGCTTGTCCTTGGGAAGAACTAAGATTATCATATGTTTTGGAGCATACCCAAAATCTTAGTTTATTCCTGGCTCTTTTCTATTAAAAAAGAGGTTAGTACTACAGCCCTTGCATATGTTATCAGCACAAGCTCCTTTGGTGTGAATATTTGGTGTTTGGCAGCGAGTGCTTGTTCTCTTGTGTCCACTCAAGAAGACATAACAGCAACATATATCAAGCCTATTGATTGTAAATGCCAGCTCTGGGACTCCCATGGAAAAGCATCTCAGCTCACAACAGGTCAGAAGGAATATTATACAGCTGAAAGTCAACCATGAGTCAAGTGATTCATAGACAAGTAAAAGGGGATTCTTTGTTATGTTTTTCCTCCCTTGAAACAAAATTATGTTTCATGGATGGACAGGTAAATAAGAGCATCTACAGAGTTCCTTGCAGATGCCTTCCACAGAATTCTAATGTATGCTAAGTTGAAACATTAATATTCATAGATCAGTGTTACTGCCAAAAGAAATAATTTTTGCAACAAATTTAGCTTATTGCATTTGAAGATGTCAAATCTCTTCAAGATTTTGAAGCTCAGAGACTCCCTTTAATCTCTAGCAGAATCCAGAAAAAAAGCCTATCTTTTAACTCTAATGAACTTTGATTGTTCTTTCTTGCTCCTTTTCCAGAAAAACTAATCCTATGGATTCAGCTTCTCAATTCCTACAACTCACTATGAGTTTGAAGAGATCAGCCACTACTGAAGCCATCAGAGAATATCCTTAGATGGTCCTTTATCATTTCAAAAGGATTTAAACAGATTTTTGTCAGACAGTCAACACAATTACTATTAAAATATACTGTTCTGTTCACTGCACTTCATTTTTCATATTTTTTTACTAGTAGAAATGTCTTGAATTAGGTGATTGTTTCAGTAAAAAGATTTATATCAGCTTTAGCTTAAGCCAGCATATATTTATTTTACTTTTATCTATTGAATTGTCTTTTGAGTCTACTTTGTTCTGTCCAGATATTACTGTGATTTATCAGGCTGTTGTTCAAACCTTAGCAGAAGAGACCATAAAATGTCATAGCGTAAGTCACATGGTGGATTCCCTATATCCCAATCACGCAATTCTATTCAATAATATGAGAGCAATGCACCTCTGAAGAAGCTGTATTTCATTTTTCTCTAAGGAAAAAAAACCCAGTCAGTAAAACTATATGTTGTTTGTCATACTGAAGGAAGAGGGAAAACAAAAATTACCTAGTAGTGCTGATGTCTCAAATCAAGCTGGATAAATTCTTCCTTTCACTGGACATTTATACCTTAAAAATTAAAATTTTCCTTTGATGGAAACATAGTTTCAGAACTATGACAAATTGCACCTCGTGACCTCATGGTTATGAAAGTCTGTGAAAATGTGCGTAAATTCATCCTTGCATTTGTGAGGTTCTTTAGAATTACATAGTAGAGAAGCTCTTTTCCAAAAATCTGAATATATTTAAAAGAAAATTGTAGGGGCTAGTTCTTACACAAAAGTAATCTCAAAATAACCTGATGTCCGAATTGATAAATAAACTTGGATTATGAGACAGAATTTGAAGATGAACAATCTTTGAGCACAGCAACTCCTGGAAACTAGAGATCCATTATTTGTATTCATCATTTGTATCAGATTTTCTGGAGTGGGAAGATAAGAATGTGGCCTTGAGTCAAAGTAGCCTTACTGACATAGCCCATTTCTGTAATTGATCTGGCTGTGAAACTAAACTGGAGTGCCACTGATCTATTTTCTTTGTAGGCTTACAAACCAGGAGGATAGAATTCCATGCAAGTTCATTGCCTGATTTGATTTTCAACCAAATTACAATTTATAACAAAGGACTGTGGAGAACACCACAGGCATGTTTGTGGCAGATTCATACTGCCACATGTCATGTGTTGCTTGTTGTAAAAAAAAAACAAACAAACATAAAACAAATATTGGTACTAGGTCGTACTAGGAATACTTTAAAAATAAATTGTGAATAGCCATCATAAAGCTTTGAATGTGTAAATGTATGGCTGGCACAGCAAAAGTTTAGGCACTGGGCACAGTGCCTAAAGAATTAAAAAAACAAGATGGAAAAAAAAAGAACAAAAACCACAGGGCAAGAGGACCCCAGGTCAGACCCACCGTGCTTTATGGTAACTGTGATGATCACCCCACCAGAAGGAAGAGCAGCCCCTGGCTCCCAACCTCCACAGGATCCTGGGCTGCCCTTCACCCATCGTGATATTCTCGAGCTGGAAGGGGAGAAGTGGCACTTCTGGTCTCAAAACAAAACCAAAATGGTTATGGGATACAAGCCATTCGACAGTGAGGGAAAAGAGGGAGGAAAAGAGAAGTAAATAAGGCAAAAATGTCTTCAGCAAACAAAACTGCAATGTGATATGTGGACTATAGTACAAGTGCCAGTAGTAGAGTGGCTTCATTTCATGCTGCATATATATATATATTTATTTATCTGTTTTGTTGCAATGAACTACAACCAACCAACTTTCTATGGTAGAATCATAGAAAGTCTTGGGTTGGAAGGGACCTTGAAGATCATACAGTTCCAACACCCTGCCATGGACAGTGAACCCTCCATTAGAGCCGGTTGTTCACAATCCCATCCCACCCATATGTGCACCTATCTAAAGTATGCTCCCCAGAAATTAAATATTCTGTACTCAAAAGCTGCTGCCTATAAAAGCCAAGACTTGTACAAACATAGAAGTCTGGCATAAAGAATAATTTACCATATGACCTCTACTCTCTTTCTGATTACACTGTTAATTTTAACGTAATATGCCTATTTGCATTCTGAAAAAGATATTTCAATATTTATGTTGTTTATAGCTGGAGTAGGGAAACACTTTATGGAAAGCAATTTGTTCAATTTAATTCTTCAGTTGCCCATGAATGTGCCATACTCATCATTAAATTTATTTCATATTAAAAATTACTACTGAAAAAATGTTAGTATATAATTCTTAGTTTATAATACCTTTCTAAGCACTTCATTGCACAGAACTCAGAATCTACAGTCTAAAATTACATATAGATCATATTCCATAAATTCTGTCTCTATTTTACATAAGCAATTCAGCAATTATCCAAGCATTTTTCTAGGCAAATGTATCAGAACATATACATAAAGTGAATCTAAGAGTACTCACAGACTGTCACTCTTAATGAGAATGGAAAGACTCCACCCATATCTTTAGATAAAAGAATGTGATTCCACAAATTAAGCAGTCAAGAATCATTCTTTGGGATAATACACGGGCTAGAATTTTTTCAGGAGTCATTTGGTGTCTAATCTTTCCTTCTGCCCTCAAGTAATAATGGTTTCAAAAAACACATAAACTGGAAAAAATTATGCCCTTGACAAGGACCAAATTCCTACAAACACACAAGCTATGTAAGTGTAAAGTTGAAAATCATAGCCATAGGAAACTTGTAGACTAAAAGTGCATGAAATTCACAGAATGTTTTTCTCAGTTATTAGGGCCAACATGGGAGGATTTGCCAGAACAAAAATGGATACCTACATTTCAAAAGTCTACATCTAAGGTGCTTTCACTAGAATCTCATCATACTCCATGGAGATGAATGGCATTGATGGCTAAAGATTTTTTTAGTTTTTTTATATATTTTTCGTATATTTGTAGCCGTGTAGATTTTTTATATAAATACACATATTTATATATATTTATATTTTTATATATATGTATGGTTTCTAGGAATTTTCCTGCTCTTTCTCCCAGTAAGCTAATCCTTACTAACGTGTTCTTGAAATTCTGTTTAGTCTTATTTTTAAGAAGAGACTTGCTGACATGGATGTCTTGTTTTCCACCAGAACTTAAGAGACATAACAAAAAATGGGGCAAAGAAGCCCCTGGACAACTCAAAGGGGCTGACCCAAGGGTGGGTTACCAGGGCAACTGATCTCCTATTGGATGTAGCTGCTAGATATAGTAATTAATTAACCTTACAAAAATTGTAGAAATCCTTTATTGCACGTGCACAGAGGCAAATTTGTACATCTGAAAGCTTTCATCAAAGAGTTGCTTTTTACTTTACTGCTTTAACACTGTTGAAAGTTTTGTCTTTTGATTTTTAGGCAGCAACATTACAATGGACTATACATCTCACCCTAAAGTGAGATGCACATAAAGCAAGTCAGATGATTTATATCCATTAGATGTAAGTGCATAAATTACAGACATTGTAGATAAGATGAATACTATCCGATATTAATAACAAAACCTGTGACCGTGAAAGCCCTGCTACTAAGTACCCTTCAGCAAGCAGAAACACATTTCTTGGATCATTTCATGGGTTCTGCTTGCCCACAGATAGAAACTTGCATGCCAGAAAAAAATACATTTTTGTAACATGTTCGACAGAAAGAAGGCTTCAGATTTTTCCTAGAGATAAATAAACTTAATTAGAATTTAAAGGAACGCATTTTAACTTTTTTTCTTATTAAGTGATAGAAACTTCTCCATTTATGGAAAAAGAGTACATCTTCTAATGTAAAAAATGTGGAAACAAGATGGTTTGGCATGCATTTCTTAACTCTATTTCATCAAGCTTGTATTCTTTGTGTAAGTCCTCAAGTTGCTACATGAGCAAATCTTCCACAATCACTGTCATTAAACTGCTCATTTAAACAGTTGATTCAAGTAGAATATCATGGTTCTCTAGCCTGCCAGATAAGCATTTGGGAAGTGTTGCTTTGCTATTTGATATGTTTCCCTTCTTTTAAATTCTAAAGAATCCCATGACTTGCATAATAAGCAGCTTTATATTTTAAACTCAATGAGCAGAGATACTGAAGCAAAGGAGAAATCTGTCATTAAAAGAATAAACATCTCTGTTGATGCTTCATTGTTAAATGGCTTTCTTGAATAACACCATAACATTTTCTTGCTTTGAGACACAAGCAGATTTCCAAATCTCACAGTAGTCAGAACAAAAAATTAGTTCAAGTCCAAGAAGTATGGAAAAGAAAACCCTGTCAACAAAGGATATTCTGTTTTAAAGTACTATTGCAATGGAAACTAAAGACTGGGATTTTTACCCACCTGAATTCACATCTCAGTCTGCAAGTACCTTCATTGCATACCTAAATAAAAGAATACAAGGAGTTTATGACCAAATAGTAGATAATGCTGCTGATTAATAAGGTACTACAGTTTGGGATTGAAGATAGTTTGCTTTCAGCACTTGCTTCAACAACAGAATCACAGAGTGGTTGGAAGAGACTTCAAAACTCCAACCATGGTTGTTCCAACCTCCCTGCCATAGGCAAGAACATCTTCCACTAGACCAGGTTGCTCAGAGCTCCATTCAGCCTGGCCTTGAACACTTCCAGGGATGGGGAATCCACAGCTTCTCGGGGCAACCTGTTCCAGTGTCTCACCACCCTTGCAGCACAGAATGTCTTCCTACTAGCCAAACTAAACCTGCTCTCTTCAGTTTAAAGCCATTCCCCCTTGTCCTATCACTACATGCCCTTGCAAAAAGTCCCTCTTCTGATGTCTTGAAGCCCCTTTAAGTACTAGAGGGTGTTATCAGGTCTCTCCAGAGCCTGCCTTCATAGGAGAGGTGTTCCAGTTCTCTGATGATCAAAAAAAAATCAATAGAAAAATTGAGAGTAGGCTTAGAGGGCATTTGCACAGCAACTCCAGAGTGAAAAAATACTCCAAATGAGTAAACTTTAACAGCAATCTCATATTTCAGTTACTTTACTTGCACATTGCAGGAGCATTGTAACTATAATTGTTTGTATGACTGAGCAAGAGCTAGAGAGAAAGATTCCAATTTCAGCCATTGCTTAGCAAGGAATGATCTTACAGTCATTTATGATTGTACTGTCATTGATTTACACCTGTAAATCAAGACATGAACTGCCCAAAACCCCAAGAAACCAACACACACAAACACACCCAAGAAAACAAACCTGCTGTGGTAGCAATAGTTCACAAACTGTTGGAAATCAAGTAGCTAGACCCCCCTTCAGAGTCTCTCAGAGGGAGAGAAGAATGTAGAATTTGAGTTAAAGCCTTTAGAGAAATGAAGATATATTAAATCACATAAGTAAGTTTGAAATAAGTCTAAGTAAAAATATATTTCATGCTTTCCTAAGTGTTTGAGTAGAAGCAGAGTGCCCTCATTCCCAGTTAAAAGTTCAGTTATTCCTCATAGACATAACTAAAACTCAGAATAGAATATTGTTTTGTATTTTTCAGTAGAGCTCAGAACATAAACAGATAGAATATGTACCAGATATATAAAGTGCACAAATATACACAAAGATGTGTAAGAACTGACACTGCCTTTTGCATGTAAAATAATTTTAAGAGGTGCAGAGAAAATTGTTTTAGATTCGTGTTTTTTAGCTGGTCATTTTAGGGTTAAAACTCTTAATAGAGGCCTACATCCATTCACCTTTCTACCTACCCCTGCTGCTTGCTGCTGCTTGTTTTGTACACACATCCACCCAGAAGAAGATGGAGGAGCTGTTACTGCTGCTGCTGTTGCCCTGCTCAGAGCTCTACAGCAGAGAAAGGCTTGGAAACTGCTGCTGCTGTGGTCAAGACTCTACACCAGAGAGAGACTTGGGAGCTGTGGCTGCCTTGCTCAGGACTTTATGTCAAGGAAAACTGCAGGAGCAGCATTGTCTTGCTTGAGACAAACCAAAAACTTTAACATGGACTCTAACATTTTGGACTCTTGCCTTCAGATCAATGTATTCATATAATAACTTTATGCCAATCAACTACTGCTCTCGTCTCTCTCAGACTCAGACCCATAACAAACAAATCTTGAAGACAGATGCTTCTTTTGTAGCTGAAGGGAGAATTTATGATTATGAAGAAAAGAGGGTTTCTTGGTTCTCCACAGTCCCATTGCATCACCTACTGAACATTTTTTGTAAAAATAATTCCTCCCTTTCTCAAATTTGGTGCAGTCGTTGTTTGCAAAATATCTATTTTTAGTGAAAATGCTATGCTTGAAAAACATTAGTTCTAAACTAAAAAGCTGCCTGGCTGCCTCTTTTTCCCAGTTCTCCTTTACAGCCTTGGCTTTCTGGCTATATAACTGCACCAAAGGCAGTGACATAAAGGTAACAATCTCAGGGTCCCTATTTAGGTTTTAACTGCATTTTAAAGTAAAGAGTAGAAGTACAAGGTCTGGTGAGGAAATACTGCCCATGGTGATTCCATAGGCTTTGACTTGTTATTAAAATCTAAAATTAAAATCTTCACCATGTAAGCAGCTTTGCCCAGGAGGAAAAAACAGTATTTACTTTTATATGTGTTAATAAGCTGGTTATGCATGAATGGGGTATGGAGGACTTTTCTATTTACAACAGGTATTGTCAATGCACATGGAACCAATTCATTAAAGCTGGACTGAAGTGTTTGTGCAGTACTAAATATCTGTATTTTGTACCTGAAGAAGAAAGGTTATTGAATATTTTGGAGAGCACTGAAACATTATTCAGCTTGAAAAGCTGGAGGGACAGTAGGAAGGACTTCATATATCCTTTATACATGTGTTTCATATGCAAAGTAAGACATATGAGAGTATTCCAAGGAGCACCATATGCTTAGCATTTGAAGTGGTGAAAGGGAACCATCATTCACCACCCAAATCACTTGAAGAACTAGCTTTAATCCAGTACTGGTATCATATAAGCATCAAAGAAAAGATTTATTATTCTTTCTTTGTGTTTCACTCATATAAATTTTAGAAGTCTTTTGTTATGTATAACCAATTCTTGTAATTCATCTCCTGCATAGGTAAGCAAACCCATTCTCCAAAGCAGGGAAACATCCCAAGTTTCTCTGAATTGAAAGGAATTGCTTTTACAGAGATTTACTTAAACACATTCACCACAGTTCCTTCTTCCCCAGCAGGTAATTTCTCAGAGGAATTTAGCTGACCTAATTGCTCTCACCGTTGATTCTAGAGAAGCTCCAGAGTGTTTTTACAGCAGTTATAACACAGAGACCATTATCCAGTCTCTGCATGATGTAACTACATGATATAGCCCAACGTCTAAGAAGCCTCAGCTGTTTTCCTTCTTAAAGAAGAAACCAAATATTGTGGTTTAACTTTAGAAAAAATATCTTAATTAAATCTTGGGAAGTACAGAATAACCAGGAGACCACAGATGCATGATAAGATCAAAATCTAGTTTTGAAAAAAGAGGAATTGCTAAAATTGCTGAAAATTGCATTTCAAAAGATGAAATTTTTGTAAAAGAGAAAGAATGTGAGTTCATGCTCTCCTCTGTGGAAACGTTTGTTTTTATGGATCTGCTCACACAGTACTGTTTAAGTTCAAATATTGTAACAAAGTTAAAACATCGTTTTTACCATTGTGCATACACAAGACCTAAAAAACTCACATCACAGATCCTTCAGTGCTGTGTTCAACTGTGTAAATTACACAGGTTTAGGGAATACAGGTAGTGGAAGCTCTTCTTTTCCTAATACAAGGAGGTTTCAGAAAAATTAGGAAAAATGGATTAAATAAGGTACACAATTCTCTTTACTAGCAAAACCCAATCTATTGTGAAAGTACAGCATTTTAAAAATAAGTAAGAAATCTCTTATAGTTAATGAATAAATGCAGGGGGTTAATATTGAGTATTAATGTCTATTCCTTTTCTTTGTGTATGACCTAAAGACAGTACAATTCAGGGCACAACTTTATTACAGCTAAACAGTAAAATAAATCTTGTTAATGAGAATTCGCTTAAATCATATTCTGAGTCATATATTCAGATATAAGAGCTTCCCTGAAAGATTACCTTGCAGTAAGTATTCATCCTCTTGATACATAAAATCTGCAAATTATTTTCAGGTGGGCAAAAATCAGCAAAGAATGAGCAGTTCAAATAATGAAAAGGAGGAATGATTAAAAAAAAAAAGTGGGCCTTGCAAATTTGCAAATAACATAATCACAGGAAAATTGCCTGGCACTGCCTGTTCATAGTCTTGATTGTCTTAGCAAGATTATATCCTTGGAATGACACTTGTGAGCTTGAAGAGAGAAGGTGGCATCTCCACGGCAGTTGATGCTAAGACAAAACTTTTGCATATAACAAAAGAATAAATAACTTTTACTAGGTAAGTACATCCTTTTCAAGGGTAGAAAGGCACAGCAATCTCAGCCTAAGAGTCAGCTTGGAACATGATAGACAAAGAAGGAAACTGCAATACCACTGGAGTTACCCAAACTGCAATCTACTCCAAAGAAAACATCATCTGCAAATGGTGAGCAAGGCAGTGGCTTAAGCACACAGTCAAATTGGGCAGGCAGTTCCCCAGGGTGAACCATCTTTACTGGTTTTTGCTGGGATAGGGCTGAATTTCTTCATAGTAGCACTTACAGTGCTCTGTGTTGGATTTGTGACCAAAACAGCACTGATAAGACAGGGATTTTTTAGCTATTGCTGGGCAGTACTTGCAGACTGACAAAAGTGCCTTTTCTGCTTCTTTCCTTCTCTTTTGCCCTTCCCATCTTCTCCAACATCCTGCTGTGGGGAAAAGACAGTGAGTGCTTGTGTGAGGCTTAGCTTCCTACCATGTTTATTCTACAGAACTGTCTTAGACTGAAGTTGATCAGATGATTGATAATGATTTTAAACAAAAGGTAAACAAAGGGCTAATACAAATAGAATACTTTCAGTGCATCACCTCTAGAGTGATTCAAAAAAAGTTAACCTCTTCTAACAGTTATCTACTTGTATGGTTATTGTATCCAATCCAGCAAGACAAACCTGAGAAGAGTGTAAAACACAAGACAAAGGCAGACAATTGCAAAAGTAAAAAAGGAGGGGGAGATTATTTAAAAATTCACTGTGATGGTAACATCATATATGACCCCAGAAGTAGCTGGTATTGTACCAGGGTCTGTACAAATTTTGCAGAAAATTTTTCCTACCCTATTTAAAATTATCAAATAAGGAAGGGAAAAAACAGGCAGAAGAAGAAGCAAGTAAATATTGCAATTACACAGAGGCACAGGAAATTTTTGTTAGGCTAGTCATGAAAGCCAGGTATGCAGATCAGCATGGTGATTTCTAACTTCTGAATAGGAAAAGAATAGAGCCTCTCCTCAGAGTATGAACAGTACAATGTCAATGTTAATGACTATTCAGTGGTTGTAAAGCAACAATGTTTCAGTACCACACTATTTCTTACCACATCATATTTAAAATTTTGTAATAAAAATGAGTTACAGATGTACATTCCCAATTCCCAGACACAGTTCTCACTGGGTCTCATCTGCACCACCTGCAGATGCAAATGATCCCCAAAGGAGAAAAAATTCCTTTTTTGACAGAAAACATTGTCCTAAACACTTAAGAGACAGATAAACATACCAAAATAACATTAGCATGTGAATCCTAGAAACTTCTTTGAAAGTCCTTTAGCTTCCAACAAACCTCCTATGAACTCTCAGATTTCTGCAGCCTTTGACAGCCAGAGGGTAAGTTGCACAAATAAATGGCTGGGCTGCCCACACCTACTGACTTTTCTAACTGTCCAACCTTTATTTAGTATTTCAACCAATTTTGAATGACCCTCCAGAAGTTCATTTCTCTGCTTTGTCAGGTCCCATTCCTCTAACAAGAATTTTGGCTTCCAGAACAAAGGGATTGCTCCCAAGAGTACCTACAAGAAAATGTCCTTACTACAAGCTAACCATTAAACCAAATCAGGAGTGTAGTAGCTGTCCTGACCCAAAACAATGACAAAGACCTTCTGAAAACCAGAGACAGTTGAGGGTTTGTACCCAAATATGTTCCTGGACGTGTTCACTTCACTAGTACTAAATACACTGTGTTTCACTACAGTCTGACTTGTCCAAGGAAGAGACAGGACACTGTTTAACAAACCAGCAGGAAATTCTGTAAGAGGAAAGTAACTGAATTATAATCATCGGGGTTTGTAGAGAAATGGGGAAATTCTTTCTTTTGAAGGAGGAAACAGACACAAAAAATTCTTGCAGCAGATTCAGCCAAGCTTAATGAGGTGAGCATATGTTTTCCATGCTCTTTCCTCAAAGCACACGGAGATCCTGCCAGCAAAGTTCTGAACTGATGTTTTGTTTAACTACTACTTTACCATAAACTTATTGCATCAAAGTTTTTTATATTCACAGGAATAAGGTCAGGCGTTACTCACTGATGTAAACCCAGAAAAAGTGTCACTGAAACCTATAGATACTGTTTGTGCATGCAAATCACAAACATTCTTAATACTTACTTGCTTACCTAACTAAGGAATTTAAGTCCATACAAAGAAGGGGAAATTAAAAGCTCAAAAGGAAAAAATATATCACATATGTAAAATAAATTATATAGGAGCTATAAATTTACAGAGTCAAGCTAGAATTAGGATTTAAATGGTCATTGAAATATATATATACAAGATATTTTTTCTGTCCTTTGCTTACCATAAAAGATTTGAGAATGGCATTTGGGATTGCAGTTTTGTTCTTGCAACTATTAAAATGCATAAGCAGAATTACTTGTGTAGCTATTAAGGACATTCTTCGGGGAAGTTACTTGAATTTCCACATAGTCTGGCAACACATTTGCAATTAATTTTGTTTTATTTAGAATTCAGATTTCATTAAATATAATTACAATTAAAAAGCTGTTTCATATTTAAATTTGATCATTTGTAATTTTTGTTTAAAAGCTGAATATGAAGTTAAAATAATAGAAAATATGATTACTTCTATGTATTGAGTATGGTATTATGATTACAAATTATTTTTGTTTCTGTAGCAGTTTTTATTCCAGAATTGCAACATGTTAATTATAGCCTCTGTTTGAAAAAGTCTTTGTCTCCAGGAAACCTGTTTAGCACGTTTAGTGAGATTTATGCATAAGCTTCAGTTCATTTTAATGTGATTTCCTGAACAGTGGTGTGGCTTTAGCACATAAGTAAGAGAGGTTTTTTGCTTTACAATTAACTAAACTGCACAGTGTCCCTGAGGTCTTCTTGACTCACATCTCTTTAATGGATTTTTCTCTACTGTAATTCAGAGAAATGAAACACAGACAGATGAAGACACATTTTTTTCCTTAATTTGGGGCAGATTTCAGACATGGGATTTTTTCAGACCTAGTATTTCTCTGAAAAAAAAATGACATAACTGTGCAAAAGTGGGAACACAAACCAAAATCTGAGGTTACTCAGATTTCCTGGTTCTTTCAGATTTGCCTCTAAAATTGCAGAAAATTAACTTGCTGTAGGAACATTAGCTCTCTGGTCAAAATGCCAGTAAGGGTCATTACAGCTTCACACCATCAACAAACACATAACAAGAATGCAAAACATTTGAAGAACACAAAGAGACATAAAAGGATGCTCTATTCACCTCCTGTGTTGCTGTCCACGTGTCCTCTTGACCAGTCAGCACTCTGACCATGCAGTGTGCACACACAGGTTAAATTACTTGTTTTTAGTCTTCATGTCTGCTGTACATTTCCCAAAGTGCTTTTTGTGAACAGAGGTGAACAAAGACCCTTTATTCTATAAGACTTTTCTTGTCTCCTAGAATCCATGGCATTTAAGCACTTTGAATCAAGCATGTTTGTACATCTGCTTTTCAAAAACCCTGGAAAAGTGGTGGTAATTCCTATTTTCTTGAGGATTAACAAACACAATGAGATGGGAACTCAGTAGAAGAGAGGATAGGGATTTCTGACAAACTCTACCAACAGCTCCTTACCAACCTAACTGGTCTGAATACAGGCTCATTACCCATTGCTAAGCATCAATACACACCAAGGTATTTCTACTTCTTATTCTAGTTTGCACAAAGGAGGGAGGCAGTTGGCAACCCACAAAACTTTACACTAACTCATCAAAACTTTACCCTAGTTATATATCTAAACAGAGGCATCAGCATTCATTGGTTACAGATTACATAACTTTTTCATTAGTTAATACTCAAACCCCTGTTTGTATATTGTATCTCTTGCTTCTAATATTAATTAGTCCTCGCATGCAATTCTTTCCTCCACTTGAGTCAGGAGCCCATTTTCAGTAGATGGTCAACCAGTCAGTCACCACAATCTCCCACTGCATTAATTATCTTTTCCCCAGTTACTGCTCAGTTCTGCTCACTTTATTCCTGGTGGATCTCATCCAGACAGCCCATTCATCTTGGGATTCATTTCCCTACTTCATAAACCAAGAATTACCCAAGCAATTGCTTAATGAGCTCTGCCTAGCTATAACTACTGATTAACTACTAAAAAAAAAAAAAAATTGCAAATTTTGATTCAAGTCTTGAGGGCTCAAACCTTGAGGGGCTTAACATCACAACCACTGGGAGTACCACAGAGCACTCATTCAGTGCAACACCTAATGCACAAAATTGTTGAAAAGCACTAGAGGTTTTGTCATTTCAAATCACAACTCCTGGCTGTCCCAGAAGCACAAAGGGCTGGTGGGAAACAAGGAGCAAGCAGCACAGCAGTGTTTATTAAGCCAACATCTGGGTTTTGTCCCGACTTCAGTTTCTAATTTCAAAACTTAGCCTCAAGCAACATGTCATTCCTTCTCTCATATTGGAGTAAGACTAACATAGATAATCAAAATAACACCATTTCTGCAGAAAATCTCATTTCCCAAAGTAGAATGCAAGTCACCTTGCCCAGTCCCTGCTAACACTCACGTAGTTTGAAACTCCATCTGCTCTAGATATAATAAAACTTTGAAAACATAGACTTTCTGTGAAGCTGGAAGCCACATTTCTCCACTCAAAAAGGTAATATGATCTTGAACAGACAGTTAATTTCTAAATATGGTATTTAGAGAGTACTTGAGAGGTACTTTCCATTTGGGATGTAGTTCTGGTACATCTGGCAGTGAAAGGTGAACTAGAGATTAGAATTAACTCTGGTTTGTCACTGATATCTCTAAATATGACAGATTTAATGCTTTCCCATGACCTGAGCACACAAGTGTACAGGTTCTCAGAGTTGGCATCCTGCCGTCTGAAGGTCTTAGAACAGCTTTAGATCTGAAAGGAAAAGATAATACAGACCATTCTTGTCTCTTTCAATACTTTTTCAGTACTTTGAAAAAGAGACAGTTTGAAGAACCAAAATGCCAGCTGGAGAGACTTGTACATTGATGCAGTTACTGAACGTGGGGTTTGTGGATTTTTGGTTATTTTCCAGGTGTCTAGTGCTCTTATTGAGTTACTGAAGAACAGTCCAAATGCCCTAACACCCCAAACATAGATGCTGCCATGAAAATTCTACTGTATTGCAGATACTTTAACTGTTGACAAGAAAGTCAAAAGCTGCTCTGATTTGTGATAACAGCAAAACATTATTTTGCAATACACTTAATAAAGGCATAATAAAACTACTATTGATACATTAATTAAAATTAAATTACAAGTTTATTAGTATTGAAAACCTGGCATTGTATGTTGTTTTTTATGCTATTATCAATAATAATAAATATTTAGCTTTATAAAGCTGCACACTAGCAAAAGATGCTTTCTTAAATATTTGTTTTGCCTGACATCAAAAGCAGGAAGTCCAAATTTTTTCCCACCAAGAACATCCTGGAAACCCTCTCTGGGAATTGCAGCCCCCTCAGAAATACCACACTCCATCACAGAACACTTCTTTAAAACATTTGGAAGAAAATGAGGCTGACACAACGTATGAGAACATTCTTGCAGTTTGCCCTGCTTGCTCTTTTGTAAGTCGTTTGCCATCTTGCCAAGACATTCATTCCACCTTTCACACCATTATTCATAATGAGAAGATTTATTATTTTTGTTTGAACACAGCGATCAGCATGATTTTGCAGAGTACATATTGATCCCTTTTAGATTTGTGTTCACATTGGTGTCTTGACTAATGTGAGCTGGCAGATGCTGCCCTCAGTGACCAAGAGGCTGTCCCAAACACTGCAGTCAAATAGTAGTTCTGATGACAATGTGGCATGGGTTTGTTTTTTTTTAAATTGAATTAAGTCCAGATTGGCCAGAGAAACCTGGTCCAGTGAAAGGTGTCCCTGCCCATGGCAGGGGGGTTGGAACAAGAAGGTCTTGAAGGTCACTTCCAATTCAGACCATTCTATGATTCTATGAAAATAATGTCATTTTACCAAGCCAGTCACAAAGACAGGAAGGCCCCTCAGCATCAGGAAACCTCTCCATAGAATTCAGACAAAAAAAAATGTGTTCAATTAAATCCATCCATTAAATGAAAAGAAAGGACAAAAGAATGAAACAAAAATTCTTTCTTGCTATGAACTGTAAAAACATGAGGGGGAAGCAGCATTGTGGCCATATACTGCACTGTCCTAGGAGTTAATGCCATCCTGCAATCCTAAAAGGTGGTGGAGCCTGTTAGGGAGATACCACTTCTGAAGTATGACAGGTGAGACACATGTTCATGATGGACTGAGAAAAACTGGGGGGAAATGTTGCTGCAAGTTCAGCTTAGAGTTATCATTCCTCCACCTCCATCAATGGCACTGCAGGAGATGTAACTCTAAGCTTTGGTCTGCTCTGGCATGGCCATTCTTATGTTCAAGTTTACTTGTCAGGATTCTTTAGCAGGAATTTAATTTTCCTGAAGTGCTTTACTTTTTTTTTTTTTTTTTTTTTT
>VXBS01003638.1:186346-285205 GCA_013400255.1 Sitta europaea | reverse complement strand
TTTTTTTTTTTTTTTTTTTTTTTTTTTTTTAAATAGGGAGTCTCATCAGACTGCTGCCAGCTAATATTTTTCTGTCTATCTCTTAATGATCCACCAGCTGATATTCTTTCCTGAAAGCATTTCAAAGTATTGGAAAGATATGCCTAGGCTTCATAGGAATTTAATTTTTCAAATCTAGCTTCTGTATTACCTATCATTTTAAAGAAGCTACTTTCTACTATTATTTCTTCTGTTATTTTTAATAGAGACTACTACTACACAGCAAGTTTTTGAACTCATGCTTATTAGATGCTTATCTTCTGGGATATCTGCACAGATGTTTGAGGAAAGATCTCCCTGGAAGTTGTAAGGCATTCACTCACCAGGGATATTTGTCCTGCTTTGGCCGTGAATAGCCAATTTCTANTTTTATTTTTTAAGAATCTAATAGGTCTGCTGGTCTTTTTTTCCAGCAGAGTCACCAAGCCATGCTTCCAGAGGCTACCNTCTGTTATTTTTAATAGAGACTACTACTACACAGCAAGTTTTTGAACTCATGCTTATTAGATGCTTATCTTCTGGGATATCTGCACAGATGTTTGAGGAAAGATCTCCCTGGAAGTTGTAAGGCATTCACTCACCAGGGATATTTGTCCTGCTTTGGCCGTGAATAGCCAATTTCTAATATTGACATAGGATTAAACCAATGAAAAGGGTGGATACACCTTTGCAAATGCACATTTAAGGATGGGGAGGCTCAAGAGTAGCTCCCTTGGCTCCTGGCCTTCGAAGAGACGGCTGGCTAGGTCCAGGGCCAGCCCTCTCAGCCCGGCCGCGATTCCCTGTCCCCCGAGCCCTCACCAGGGAGCCTGCTGAGTNCAGCACTGGGAGCGGCCCCGTGGTTGGTGCTAGAGGCAAAGAGCAGCCATGGGCCCTGCTCCAAACCAGAGCGGCCTCTTGGCTGGGATGGGAGCGGCCGCAGCAGTCCCAGACAGTCACAGCCACCTCAGCATGGCTCACAATGAACTTTATTTGCCCAGACACTTCGAGCCAGCTTTGCTGTGGACTGAAGGGCAAAAGCCTCAGCAGCAGCTCTTCCTCTTTTCAGCACCCCAGCAAAGTCAGGCCGGGCACGGCTCACACAGTGACGGAGGAGAGCACGCGGCCAGCAGAGAAACAGGGCCAGCCATGTTCCCAGTGCAGAGCTTGGACCAGATTAACTGTTCAGCAGTGCAGGACTCTGTAAAAACTGTTTCAATTGATACAGCTTGAGAACAAACGACCCAATGAACACCAATTCTCTCCTGAACCAGGAAGAAGGAAAAGGTGAAGCTGCCTAAAGAAAACAGCATTGGACTCTGAGGTCAGTAAAGAAGAAGTCAAATTCTAGATGAAAGGGATTGAAGAGTTTGCCTTAAGCTTGGGCTGAAATTCTTTTGTGAGGCTATGATAAAGATATACTTATTATATCAAACTTTGGGCTTTCCCCTGTAAATTCATTGAGTGCTTTGGGGGATGTAGCATTCTAACTACAATCATGAGCACAGGCACCAGTGTTACAGCAAACAGATGTTGGAGTAACTGTAATCCAATGAGAAGCTTGAATGGTAAAGAAAAAAGATTAGAAACCTTGTCCCAGGAATAAAAGGGGAAGACCTCTGTTCCCAGAGATGGATGAAAAGAATTTTTGTTTTATGCTAGAATGGCTCATCCTTAAAATAGCACCCCAATGAGTTGATGTGGACCAGAAGCACAGTTCTGAGAAGAACTTTGAAAGATGGGAAGAATTTCACAAATGCAGATCTCTGGCAGCTGTTTGTGAAAACTGAAGCCACAAGAACTCTTTTTTCTTGTGAGGAGTTCTCCATAGCATTAGCATGAGATGCTTTTCTCTCTAAGTGAACTGAAGAAAGACTATTCTAGAAAGTAGAGAACTGACTGAGGATTCTAGGTGTTGTTTGGGTGCATTTTCAGTGGGAAAGAAGGGAGCGTTGGAGAGAAGAAGAAAGGTGTTCTGAAGGTTTTATTCTGATTCATGTTATTTGGGGTTTTTGTTCTGTTAATAAAATTTTTCTTTGTATCCTTTCAAGTTTAGGCCTGCTTTGCTTTTTCTCCTAATCCTATCTCACAGCAGAAAATAGACCTATCACAATATTTCTTCTGTTTCAGTACATAGCAGGTAGCTCTGAGATGGAAACCAGATGAAGATGGTTCTGAAAAACTGCATCTCATTCCCCAGGTAGCAGGGCCTCTTAATCCTTGCAGAAGGGAAAAGCAAGACTTCAAATTGCAGCAGCTAAACTCACCCAAGGTTTCAGTTGGAGCCCTCTTTTAGGAAGCCTCACTCTTAGATCCTGGAAAAGGTCATGTATTTAAAGGGATATGAAACAAAATTGTTGTTGCTGCCTAATTTTCAATGCTATAAGCAAAAGGCTGCTCACAGACCTTGAAGAAAATGTCAAGGTACAGAGGATTTTTTTTCCTAAAACCTTTTTGCCCAGATGAAAGTTTACTGCTCTCAGCCTGGAGTAAAAACAAAAATAATGTACATACTGTAACAACCCCAAGACACGACAAGAAAAAAAATAGAAATAAGTAATTCACATCAAGGTTAGAGAAACATAACATAAAAATTACAGTAATGTAACTTAACAGGCATAAGAAAGAAAAATTGATGGATTAGATAGGACTGGATAAAGATGTGACACCAGAGCGGCCTGACCCTTAGAGCAGAGGTGTACAAACAGCAAACTACTGCCAAAAGCAGCTTGTGATTGACTGCCAGGAACAGTTAATTTGCCAAAGTGGAAGAGGAGGGGTGAGGTGAGATTCATGTGTGGGAAAAGACAATGCATGCCTATTTCTGGGAGGTACAGTGCTAGCCATACAGAACTGCCAGACAACTTCAGGGTGCATTCCTCCACATGATTCAGAGACGTTTCAATGGCACAGATGATGTCTCAGGCATGTAGGAAAAGGGAAAAAAAAACCAAAAGTTTCTGCACAAAAATATAAAGACAACAGCCTGCACTTGGAGTGGGCCAAGGGTAACAACTGTGAAATGATGCACACTATGTGAGGTAACTGGTTTTTGCATGCACAGTGTGTGCAGTGTCTTCTTGGGAGCAAGAAAGTGCTGAGTATCTCCCACCATTACTGTTTGGTATATTCAGTATCAGGTGAGAGCCTGATATTATATCTGAGAACAGATAGCTTCCTATGGCATTTTGAGGCAGACAGGGGAGGCACTGTAAAAGTACTTGTCCCATACATAGAAAGTGCATATGCTACAAGGTCAATGGATTGAAAAGAATTACTTCAGAGATGTCTGAGAGAAAGTTATTTGGAAAGAAAGCCATTTTCAGCGGGTTGCAGTAAGTGTTTGTGCTGTATCCCAAAGTGAAGAGAGCAAAGATCCCTAAAGACATTTCAAATACCATTCATCCTTGACTATTATTCATTAGTCTGATGTCGTAGATTTATGAGCCCCGTGAGTGGAAACCACACCCCAGTTGGTCTTTGGAATTGCTCACAAGGTTACATAGTGACAGCACTGCTCAGCATTTACATCGCTGCCTCCAAGATGGATATACTATAAGGATCCATCTAAGGAGGACCCTTAATCAAAACAAAATATTAAATGTCAAAAGACAGCCAATAGAAGTATAGCTTTCCCTACATGCTTTATTGTTTTAAATAACAAGTTGTGTTTCTTTACGGTGATAAGAGTCACACACACTGGAATGACACTGCTTAGAGGAATAAAAATTCACTTCCCCTAAGAGCAAGTCCTCCTGTGAGTCAAGTTACTTTATGACAAATTTTGAATTTATCAGATGCCCTAAGAGTTTGCAGTTTTGTTAGCAACGAAGAAATCTCCTTGGATTATAATGTTGGGAACCTAATTGTAAGGAAATGTAATTATAAAACTATGTATTGTAAGGTATTGGATACCCGTGGCGGCTGCGACCGGAGCTGCACGGAAGGGGAAGGGGCCCCGGCTGCGGGTGGGGCTGTTTGGTGGTGGTGTTCATTTGCCTTCTCACACACACACACACACACTAGCAAACAACTGTTATTCCTTTTCCTATATCTTTGCCCAAAAGCCCCTTAATTTCAAAGTTATTATAATCTGGAGGGAAGGGGGCCATATTTTCCATTTCAGGAAGTTTCCTGCCTTCCTTGGCAGACACCTGTCTTTTGAACCAAGACAGTTCTATGCTCTTTGGCTTTAAAACTAGTTTTGATTATAGCAGCCCTGTAATTTTTCTGCTATGTAAGACTTCAAACTGTGACAGCCTGTAAATTCATCTGAGAAAGATAAATTTCCAATATTTCATTTTTCCTTGATAAAGGAGGCATCGAACAGACACAGAAAAGGAGAACTTTGATGAGGGAATCTACTTGATTTGCAAGCCAAAAAAAAAGGAGACTAACCCATTATCTTTTACACTTTTACACTCAGGCTACCTTATAATAGAGACAGGATAATATAATAGTCTTCTGAATCTGACTTCAGCACTTTGTAAAAACCCACTACTCATATAGGAACTCACAGTAATAATCACAGGAACAGAAATGCCCAGTTTGGCATCATGTTTTCTAGTAATTTTGACAATAGTTGTTAATAGGGTTAGAATACATTCTCATTAGGAGGTGTTTGAACACAGTATTTTCAAAGATGCTGCTTTCTGACTTTTCTTACTGAATTGTCCTCTTAATTTTTTTTTCACGGAACTTGAAAATGATCCTACAAGGAGTTATTGACAAATGCTACTTGTTATCTAAAGTGCCTAGCAGAAGCATGTCCTCCTCACAGCATGAAAGCACATTATACTGATATGCTAGAGAGAGCCTGAAGCCAAACTAAAATTTTCTCACATGCCCTATGGAGTCTGACAATGATAATATTTTAATTACAAAACTGAAATTCAGGCTATGTTGGCTGAAAGGCTTCCCAAAGCTCAAGCTGACCCCTCTGCTTTAGAAGAGTCTAAGGTACCTTTGCCTTATTCAGATTAAGAAATCTTCTGCCTTCTCACTCCTTCCAGTCAAAAACTCTTACCTGAGCTTACTGTAACTGAGAACTAAGGCCAGGTGTTTATAAATTTTCATGATAAATGATAATAAATGTTGAAAATAATTGCAGCTGGGTTTGCTGACATACATGTGCAATTAAACAGTACAACCAGTGAAAACTTCACTGTTCTTCCTGACTCCAGTTTTGTCATCAAATGCCATGAAAGAACATGGATTATTTTTCCCATTGAGGAGATTCATAATGTTGCATATTATTCCATTAGCAACTGAGGAACTATTCTTTCCAAGGAAAAGTGAAAGAGACTTCAGACATTAAAAGAGGGATGAGAAAAGGACATGGCAACTTTTTAAGTTGATGCAAATGTCTTTTCTAGCTGCTTTGGAGTTGAACTTCACACATGCCAGTTTCATTCTCCTTTCTAAGCCAACTAACAGCTCTTCTAGCATTGTGATGACACATCCATATAGACAGGAACCTGTCCTGAGCTCCCCGGATGCTTTAAAAGCCCAGAAGACTGAATTTATAGTAATTACCAGAGCATTTGCCTTCAATGTATATGCCACTTAGCAAATTGCCAGTACTACAGAATAATCATGCCAACTCATTCAGGACCTGTGTTATACTAAACCTGACAGCAGCCACACTGGCATCACATATGTTCCAAAATAACCCTTGATCAAAGCCTCAAAACTATAAGTGCATACATTTTTTTTTTTTGTTACAAATCCGTCATGTATTTTGTTTGTTGCCCAGAACTAAGACTGGCAAACCAAGCCAAAGTTTCCCTCTGATGCAATTACTTGCTGATATTCTGCCAACTTCAGGCTAATGGTTTTCATGCATCAGTAAATGTATTTGAAGTGGAGATCCTATAGCAGATTTCATACTAACTTGAATAGATTTTTTTTCATAAATGGCCCATTTCTCAGCCTGCAGGTCTTTCCTCATAAATATTTGAAATATATAGTTTATCCTTCAGCTTCCCAGGTAGTGCCATATTAGCTGTTGAGGTTTCTTTAAGATGAAATTGATAAAACAAGGGCTTAGTAATGGCCCTCCAAATAATATAAAGGTCTCATGTTCTGTCATTAGTTTCAGCTGACCAATTTCTCCATGCTAGCTACTTGTGTGTGTGTGTGTGTGTGTGTGTGTGTGTGTGTGTGTGTGTGTGTGTATGTATAGGGAGAGAGTGAGGGAGAGTTCATGTGGCTTTATCACATGAAGGAAAATAATAGACCATTAAAATTTTGTATGAGCTGTCACTAAGCACTAAGGTTCTCCAGCCTTCCCCAGCCTTTCCTCATACCATTTTCTCATGTAAAAAAATGAAGCAACTCTATAATAATTTGGGGAGCAGGTAGCTTGCACAAGATCCCCATTTTAGGCATTGAGCTAAATAGGAGGGGGCAAAGTGGAGACATGACAGTGTACTCCAAGAGACAGAAAGAAGCCTAAATGTGAATACAAGTCTATCACATATGTCTTCCTTACGCTGACAAAACAAAGGCCTGTATTCTGAATGTCTTCCTTGAAACAATAAATCCAGATTCCCCACCCACAGAAGTCCATAAACAGATTAAACCTAGAGGGGGCTAGAGAGTTGAAAGGAAGTGTGGCTCCTGCTCCAACGCAGGCTCCAGCATTCCTCTGTTAGAGGTTTTGAGGTTTAAGGGTTTTGAGAACCTGGGGTTGAGGGCATGGGCTGTCTAATCTTTCACTTACAAAGTCTATTTACAATTGTATTTTTGATCTTCATTTACCAGCTTTCTTCTCAGTGTCTAGGAGATGAGAAACTTAGCATTTATGCACATATATTTATTTAGTTTGTTTTTTAAATTTATTAATGAATATTACTGTTCAATTTTATTTTCAAGCTCAATGGAAGCTAGCATATCTGGGGAGGAGGAGTATTTTTTAATTCCTCTAAGATATAAACCATGAATCACTGCATCTGCACATGGGAGTATCAAAGAAATTAAACTTTTTTGGGTTTTTTTTAAATCTATACCGGGAGAACCAAAAAGTTCTGAACCACATGCAGAGAAACCATGAAGGCAGAGATACCTTGTAATAGGCTGTTTTCCATGGTTGTATTCTGCCTGGAACAAGTTCCCTTCTAATCTGAAATAGCCCAAGTGTATTGACTGCCAGAGGACACTGCAAGGAGTCTGAATTTGTGCAGAGTGTGACAGAAGATAGGTATTACCTCTGTGTGTGGGAGCAGCGCTTTGATTTCTGGCAGAGGGCGGATTTCTGCTTGCTGCTGGGGTAAGCTGCTATTTAATTTCATGGTGAATTGTGTCACAGCTCTGTTTTTCTTTGCACTCTAAATCCTAGTAAATTGCCAAACACAATATATGTTTGCTTTAAACAACCTGTTCTCATTGTCCATTGATGGGCAAAATTCTAACCTACTAAAATGAGCGTAATCCACTAAAATCATTTTACCCTCTGTGGGCAGCATTGCATCAACAGCTTATGTAAAGTATAGCCTCTCTCTTTCATACTTAAATGGCCTGAGATTCACATGAACTGACTATCTGTATTTTTAATACACATATCCCCACAGAGCCCTGTCTAGTAGACAATGGATATAGTGACACCCATTCTAAAGATTAAAAATTCTGACACAAACAAGCTGTGGGCCAAATAAACTGTGCTTAATAAGATTCAAGAAGTCTTGCATGCCTCTTCAGAGGCTTCAAACAGTGACAATCAGGCTTCTCTCCACTAAGTCACTCTTGTTTTTTCTTGCATGCATTTCCGTACCATGGGTGAAGTCTGAAGCAAAGCCTTAAACAGTTTCTAGAATTCAGGGGTATGTTGTACCTTAGAAAGAAGATAAGAAACTTACTGGGTAAGAAACGCCATCACAAGAAGGAAGTATCATGAGCCTCTAAGTCACCTATACTATACTGGCAGTTGTTCAATGTTATTAACACACACAGTTATTCACCCAAGGAGAGACAGTAGCTAGCATAAGTGCAGTTATACAGATTACAAGAAGCCCAGATGCACAAAAGCATCAGGTCTGTAAGAAAACTACATTCTCACTCATTCTACTCAGTGGTTGTTAAATCTGCTGAGGCTGAGAAGAGACTGATCATTTTACCATAGTTTCTTCTTACTATGATTTACACAAGCTGATTTTAGCAACAGCATTTTTTCCTATCAGCTCTGAAATTTCTCTTATAAAATGTCTTCTGATGATTTTCTTCTTGCCTGATATTTTCTGGTTTCTCGCTGACAGTTAAGTTATTCCACTGACTGGCATATGAACATTTATTTACATGCTTAAACTTTTATGTAAGTGCTTAAAATGTGCCACATGGTCATCAGACTGGACTGATGTTTCTCATACTCTATCTCTTGTGCAATTCTTTCCTTAGTCAAATTTTAGAAGGCATTTTTAAATGGGGTAATTAGAACTACAGGCATACAACATCTTTAAACAGCCACATAGTAATGCTCTGCTTTGCTCTCACTTCCACGTGACTCTTGAGACTGAGCTTGATCTTTTGATCATCAAGAAGCAATATTCTTAACTTCACTATTATCCTGTGAAATGCTCAACAAAGTGCACAAAATATTTTACATAGAGGGCTTCCTGGCATTTGGATTTTTGTCAGATAGATCAGGGCCTTGAACCCTCTCTTTCATAGCCAGGCAAGTACAGAAAACTAAGGTTTGGAGGTGCAAATGTGTCCCCACAGATATAATGGATGTTTTGAGACCATGTTCAGTTCACATTAAAATGTTTGAGCCTTCAACTGACATTACTTTTCATGACACAAAATAATCCAATATAAGGACTTAATTCAGTGGGGTTCTGATTGAATGGAAAATATGTGACCTGTTAAAAAATGATAATTTCTTTCTAAAAGAAAGTATCTCTTCATCCTCTCCATTAGATTGCACAATATTCGCGGCCATAAGTACATCTTATATTAATTACTGATGGTCCAAACAACATATGGCTTAGTTTGAATATTTCATAAAGTTCTGCCATGGGATTTAACTTTAAGTGAGTCTTAATTCCACCTGAAAGGCCCCCAAGACTACTTCCCTAAAAACAAACCCAAATCAAAGAAAAGCTTGGACAGAATCCAGGCAAGCTATTTTAATTCAGAATTCAAGAGGCAATATCAGAAGGAATAGTCTAAAGTCACAGGAAAGGACAGAAATAACAAAAGAAAGCTTTTTCTCATGCACTTTCTAGTGTTATTTCATTTGTGTGAGATATTATAAGAGAAAGTGTAGACCACAGATATTTTCTGTGGATTAAAATAACATATGCTGTTCAAGAAGAACAGTCTTCTAGCAGGCTTTGTATTTAAGAAAATGAACCACAATCTATCGTTAGTATTCTCAGCAGAAGATATAAAAATGGACTTACCTGTTGTCAAGTATTCCCTTAAGGTAGTCTGGGACTAATAGGAATGGGATATGAAAGCTCATCTACCCATTAAGCTCTTATTCAGGCTGTGGTAGCAAAGTACCTTTTGAAAATACAATATAAATGATCATCAGATATGAAAGAGTTCATCTGCATTTCANCTTCCTTTTTAGCTCTGTGAACAGAGGGCCTCAGAGCATTCCAGTTTTGTGATCTATTTTGTATTTGTAAATCCTACTCTGAGTGTAAGGGGATTATGAGAACTGCTGGGGACAAGGGAATAATAATCCTTACCAATATTTCCTTTGAAAAGCAGACCCTGAGTTCCCTAACGCTAAATCTTTCCAGAGGATTAGTCACAGAGACTCACTGCAAGAACATCATATCTCTGCTGACGTTAAAAGTCTCTTCTAAACGTATTTAAAATCATTTATTTCATTTATGAAACAGCCATTTTTCAATTGGTGCTGTTCTGCTTATTGATTACTGAGAAAAGTCATTAAGTTTTCATTTGCAGGCATTCAAGATTATAAAAGGTTTTCTTCCATTCATTAAGTATCTGCAGGAAAATGGCCTTTTCTACACACTAGTCAAAATATGGAACTGTTTCACTACTTAAATTGCATTAAAGGAGAATTCAAGAAAGGCCTGATCTGGGGGCTTTTGCCCAAATTGTAAAAATATATGAGAAAAAGAAAGTAGAAGAGAATTTTTCAGGAGGCAATATGCATCAGATAAATTCATCAAACCTTGATTTAGGTGCAGCATTAATAAGCCAAAGAAAAGTGTCACAAGCAGTGTTTTAATTAGAGGCAGAAAGTGTATTCACCACTCAGTATTCTAAAGCCACTCCTTACAGGCAGTCTTTCTTTCAAGAACAAACCATCAGTAGTTCCTTTTTGCCACTAGTGCTTCATTCAACTATCACCATCATAAATTAATTCTATTTACTCATTTAATTATAGGTACTTTTTGTTGCTGAGTGGTTTAGGTTCAGCTCTAATATGAAGTCAAATATTCTTCTGTGAAAAAGAGTGTCCATTATTTTATGGGATTTTTCACTCTTGTTTTGTAGGACTGCATTGAATCACATGAAAGAAGTTTCCAAGAAATCCACTACACCTAAAAGGCAGCTTCAGAATAATAGACACCATCTAGCTTTTGCACACCAGCTATTTAAATCAAGGCTCTCCAAAATTAAAGCAGGACTTTAACCAGCACTGAAAACAAATTTTAAAACAGACTGAGATTCCCATTGTTGGAAATTATCTATAGTTTAATTTTTTTTATGTAACTTCAGTCAGTTTTGTTCGCCTTTGCCCCAAGGGAAGGGAATTTAAGTTTCTTTTCAGGGGACTGAAAAATTCCTCCAGATGAGGTTTGATGAGCTTAACATCTCAACAGACTAGGAACAGTACAGACTATACACAAAAGATAAGGACCATTAACAACCATCAGCTCTGAACATCACCCCCGTATGGTCTGAGACACCTGGTCTGGGAAAAGAAAGGTAAAGAATGATCAGCAGGAGGTGAACAAACCTGTCACCAATAGGAAATCAAATACTAAGGACTGCACAACTTGGGACCAATGAACCAATGAGTTTCTATGGGGTTTTACTGTATAAAAAGTGAAAATTCTAGTAAAATTCATGTCATGGAATGACTTTCTCTGCACAGCCCAGGCAATGTGAAGATGAAATGACTTCTGTTGCACATCCTGGGCAGAACAACATCCTGGCCACCATAAAGTAATGCCTTCACTCTCTAACACTAAAAATTCTAAACTGTACTGTTATTGCTCCTAGATATATTCTTTGTTGTGTGTTCATTATTTTAATTTTATAAAAGCATCACCATGTTCTTCCTTAATCTCACATTTGTTTCCATATGCCACCAGTGTGTATCTCACTAATTAGATTTCTAATTTTTGTGAGATCTGTCTCTTTNTATATATATATATATATATATATATAATCTCTGAATGCCTGTCCATGTTTCCATCTGAAATGGTTAACAGGAACATTAACATTGTAGATTTTACATTTTTGTTGTAAAAGTGTCATTCTGAAGATGCACATGAAAGAGTAACACACTGAGATACTTGACTATCCCCTAGATTGACTGATCTTTCCAGGTGTCTTAATTTATCCAATCTTGCCTTATGCTTAGTGAAAATCTTTGGCAGTGGCCAAAACATCCTAAATCCCAAAGTTGAAATCAAGTTTCTTCAAGATCTGTCTTGTAAATATGTTATGAATATGTTATTAAGTTCTTTTAAATGTAGATTTTTGTTGCTGCCACTTGTTAGTGGCCTATATTTGTCCATTTTCTTACCCACATTGCCTAGCAGGGGAAAAAACACCTAGAAGCCTAATATTTAACTCAAAATAAGATTCAAATCATCTAGACTTCCTTTTTAGCTCTGTGAACAGAGGGCCTCAGAGCATTCCAGTTTTGTGATCTATTTTGTATTTGTAAATCCTACTCTGAGTGTAAGGGGATTATGAGAACTGCTGGGGACAAGGGAATAATAATCCTTACCAATATTTCCTTTGAAAAGCAGACCCTGAGTTCCCTAACGCTAAATCTTTCCAGAGGATTAGTCACAGAGACTCACTGCAAGAACATCATATCTCTGCTGACGTTAAAAGTCTCTTCTAAACGTATTTAAAATCATTTATTTCATTTATGAAACAGCCATTTTTCAATTGGTGCTGTTCTGCTTATTGATTACTGAGAAAAGTCATTAAGTTTTCATTTGCAGGCATTCAAGATTATAAAAGGTTTTCTTCCATTCATTAAGTATCTGCAGGAAAATGGCCTTTTCTACACACTAGTCAAAATATGGAACTGTTTCACTACTTAAATTGCATTAAAGGAGAATTCAAGAAAGGCCTGATCTGGGGGCTTTTGCCCAAATTGTAAAAATATATGAGAAAAAGAAAGTAGAAGAGAATTTTTCAGGAGGCAATATGCATCAGATAAATTCATCAAACCTTGATTTAGGTGCAGCATTAATAAGCCAAAGAAAAGTGTCACAAGCAGTGTTTTAATTAGAGGCAGAAAGTGTATTCACCACTCAGTATTCTAAAGCCACTCCTTACAGGCAGTCTTTCTTTCAAGAACAAACCATCAGTAGTTCCTTTTTGCCACTAGTGCTTCATTCAACTATCACCATCATAAATTAATTCTATTTACTCATTTAATTATAGGTACTTTTTGTTGCTGAGTGGTTTAGGTTCAGCTCTAATATGAAGTCAAATATTCTTCTGTGAAAAAGAGTGTCCATTATTTTATGGGATTTTTCACTCTTGTTTTGTAGGACTGCATTGAATCACATGAAAGAAGTTTCCAAGAAATCCACTACACCTAAAAGGCAGCTTCAGAATAATAGACACCATCTAGCTTTTGCACACCAGCTATTTAAATCAAGGCTCTCCAAAATTAAAGCAGGACTTTAACCAGCACTGAAAACAAATTTTAAAACAGACTGAGATTCCCATTGTTGGAAATTATCTATAGTTTAATTTTTTTTATGTAACTTCAGTCAGTTTTGTTCGCCTTTGCCCCAAGGGAAGGGAATTTAAGTTTCTTTTCAGGGGACTGAAAAATTCCTCCAGATGAGGTTTGATGAGCTTAACATCTCAACAGACTAGGAACAGTACAGACTATACACAAAAGATAAGGACCATTAACAACCATCAGCTCTGAACATCACCCCCGTATGGTCTGAGACACCTGGTCTGGGAAAAGAAAGGTAAAGAATGATCAGCAGGAGGTGAACAAACCTGTCACCAATAGGAAATCAAATACTAAGGACTGCACAACTTGGGACCAATGAACCAATGAGTTTCTATGGGGTTTTACTGTATAAAAAGTGAAAATTCTAGTAAAATTCATGTCATGGAATGACTTTCTCTGCACAGCCCAGGCAATGTGAAGATGAAATGACTTCTGTTGCACATCCTGGGCAGAACAACATCCTGGCCACCATAAAGTAATGCCTTCACTCTCTAACACTAAAAATTCTAAACTGTACTGTTATTGCTCCTAGATATATTCTTTGTTGTGTGTTCATTATTTTAATTTTATAAAAGCATCACCATGTTCTTCCTTAATCTCACATTTGTTTCCATATGCCACCAGTGTGTATCTCACTAATTAGATTTCTAATTTTTGTGAGATCTGTCTCTTTCTTACTCGCCTTGTCTCATTAATTTCAAATGAAATGGCATTAACACTACTCTCAATAAAAATATTATTCCCAGATGCAGTTTTAATAAGTCCTACTCCAATGCCTTCATAAGATTTATCTTTCAGCAAAGACATCATGGTGGCAGTTAAGGACTCAGAACACTAACTGTGTTCAAATTCCTTCCAATTCAAGTACAGTTGGCTGAGAATTGATTTTCCATTGCAATGTGCTGTTGGCATGTGTGCATTGTATAGAGTGGGCTGCCTGCCAGCCTCACCATCGCCGTGCAGGACTAATAGAATATTATATAGACTTAGGAGTTTATTTCTTTGCAAACTATCACAAAAAGAACTAGAACTTTTTCCTAACTAGGAGCAATATTGTTATTTGATTGACATTCCTTCCAAGGGAAGCTAAATCATTACAAATTCCTGACTGAAATAGAACTGTAATTGACTCCATATTGTAAAATCTCTACTAGAGACACTTCTTTGCAGTCTGGTCTAGGTTCTCCACAATGATTTCTAGGGCAGGGATAGTGCATTTGCTACTTGGTCAGAAATCCCAGTCTGACCAATTTTTATTTTAAGGCAAAGACTGAAATTCTGTGCTTGATACTAATGGCCATGTTTCCCTAACATCACATTGTCATGGTTTATCCACTGGGTAGTTGCTGAATCAAAAAAACAGTTTCAGAAGTGCTTTAAGCAGGAAAAAGTAGGAATTTCACTTAAAGGCAAAGATTTATATCCTTGTTACCAGGCACTCACCTACAACTAAAGTTCTCCCTTTGTGCTATTAAAGTGTTGGATGTACAGCGAATAGGATCAGAAAATCCCCTGAGGCTAAAAGCACACCGATGAGCTTCCTGCATTCATTTCAGCTCCAAACTGCTTCCCAAGATGACTGTACTGACACAAAAAAGGGAGTGGGAAGGAACAGAGAAAAAAAGATGGATTAGTTCTTTTGATGGTGTGCCAACATAAAGCATTCATAAAGCTGCTACCTAAGGGTCGTTTTGAAGTTTGTGCTACCCAGAGAGGTTGTGGCTTCACAGAAGTTTTTCATTTCATAGTAATTCTCACTGCACCATCACTTCTTATAATCCCCTTGGTACAGGTAAAAGTATTGGAGCATGTACATGAAGGAGCACTTTTGGGGGTAAGGAAGTGAATATGTAACATACTTCATGACTTCTGGAGTACAGTTGAACTTGAGATACATAATTCAGATCCTGCTCTGTACAGAAATTTGATTTTCTGATTCTTTTATTTCTTGGTTCTAAGCTTTCCTCTCAATGCAATAATGAAGAACAGATCTAGAAAATCAAAAAACAAAAGAGAGAGCATGAGATAGCAGAAAACTCTACCGATTTTGAGTATCAAATTCCAAAATTGTAATTCTGAGAACTCCCATTCTGGCCCCATCTAATCTTGGGGATGGTGTGGAGGAGTTTTGTATCTCTTCTGAACTTTTGAATTCATAGAATCATAGAAGGGTTTGGATAGCAAGGACCTTAAAGAGCATGTAGTTCCGTGAGCAGGAGCATATCCCCATAGACCAAGGTACTCAGTCCAACCTGACTTTGAACATTGCCAGGAGTCAGTCATCCACATCTTCTCTGGGCAACGTGTGCCAGGGCCTTACCATCCTCACAGAGATTCTTTTCCTAACATCTAAGCTAAATCTAGTATTTAGGTTTGAACCTCAGTTTGAACTCATTGTCCTATCATTGCATTTCCTGATGAAGAATCCCTCTCCAGCTGCCCTGCTGCCCCTTCACATACTGGAAGGTTGCTACGAGGTCTCCACACAACCTTCTCTTCTCCAGACTGAACAGCCCCAACTCTCTCAGCCTGTCCTCATAGAGAAGGAGCTGCAGTCCTGTTATCAACTTCCTGACTTCCTCTGGACTTTATCCAACACTTCCATGTCCTTATATCAGGTACTCCAGAGCTGATGCAGCACTGCAGGTGGGCTCTCACCAGAGCAGAGCAGAGGGGCAGAATCCCCTCCCTCCCCTGCTGCCCATGGGGCTCTGGATGCAGCCCAGGACACATTTGGATTTCATTGGTTTCATTGATCGTTCATGTTGAGTTTTTCATCAACAAAATCAACTTTTCCTGACTACCTAGCATTGTATCCTTGCTCAGCCCAGAACTGCCAATCTGATAATGTCAACAAATCTAAAATGCAAGAGAAAATCCTCTACCTAAATTCCTCAAGGATTTGCAGACTTTCTCAGGGCATAACATGGCTCTCTTAATAAAAAAAGATGCACTTTGGTTCACTCTCAAGACTCCATTCCATTTTGCATAAGTGGGCTTGGGGAGTGATTCTATGAACTGTACCAGGTACAATACCAAGCAGAGAAACTGAACCCCCCTCCTCTTCCACACTGAGCTCTCTGATAATTTAAATGCCCTAATCACTGGCCAATGATACAGTCGCAGTTTTTCTGGTCCTCTCTTTTGATCCCATGTTTTCCTGAGAATGATCAAAGACTAACTATACATTATTCTTTCCCAGAGTTACAGAACTATCTCAGGAGGAGGAAATTGAATTCATGTCCTGACCTCCTATGTAAGTGCTCTAAAAAAAACTTCACTACTGCATAATGAGAGAGGACCTTGAGGATTGGTTTTAAAAGAAGAAATTAAGTCTTTTGCAGATCTTAAAAGAAAGAAACTGATCTTCACTAGATCAAAAGAAATCAAAAGAATTTAAGACATATAAATGGTCAGAAATATTTAAGTACATCCATGGCAGTACCGTGTACCTTCAGTGTAGTTTGAACCATTTTAAGAGATACCTTGCATAGGGTTCATGCTATCCTGGATTTCTTTTTGATGAGACAAATTTTCTCATATCCACTTGCATTTGCAAGGGGAAAGAAATTTAGAGTTCACTATGGATATTGAGGGTGATACTCATACTGCCTAACACAGCACCTAAACTGGACTTTATGTGCCCATAATGACTTGTGAGTTGTAGTTGGCAAGCAAATCTGAGCTATCAGAAATCCACTCTGTTGCAGTTTCCTGCATATACTTTCCAAGTCACCAAAGGCACAAATTTCAAGCTGCAGAGAGTAGCACTCTCTCTTAGCTTTGGGTTATATCAGCTAAGCTGAGTAAAGCCTAAAGACTTAGAAATATACACAAATGTACAAAATATTTTTTGTGGGAATCTAGAAATGGACATGAAACTAAGTTTAAAATGAGCTATCTGTAGAAGTCATAATCCCTCAGTACGGGTTTACAAAATTAGTCAACATTTTCCTAATTTCAATAATTTTAGTTTACAGAACCACAGAATCTTTTAGGTTAGAAAAGACCTCTGAGAGCATATCAAGTCTGATATCAAGTGCCACATCCAGTCATTTCCTGAACATCTCCAGGGATGGTGACTCCACCTCCTCCCTGGGCAGCTCATTCAAATGCTTAGCAACTCTTTCTGTGAAGAACTTCTTCCTCATGTCCAACAGGAACCTGCCCTGATGCAGCTGGAGGCCCTGTCCTCTTGTCCTGTCACCAGCTGCCTCAGAGAAGTGGTCAAATCCCACCTGACTGCACCCTCCTTTCAGGGACTTGTAGAGAGTGATAAGGTCACCCCTGAGCCTCCTTTTCTCCAGGCTGAACACCCCCAGCTTAAACTAATTTAAGTTGTCATTTATTTTCAAAGATATTTCAAAACTTCCCAACAAAAAAATCTATTGAAAATGAGATCAAGGTAATAAGAGCTTCTTTTTAATTTTTTTCCCGGTGGTTTGCACGCAAATAATATATTGTGTCCTCTTTTAACTTCAACAGCACACTGCTGAATAGCATCCTCAGAGCTATGTTAGCATCATTTGAAGATACTGCTGCAGGAAGATATTAAAGTACTATTTAAATGGAAGTTGTTAAAAAAAAAACCAAAAAACAGTCTTGCCTGGATTCTGTTACATTTAAGAGACCAGAAAACAAATCAATGTTGCTGAATGGAAAAGGATGAGATCAATAGGGAGACAAAGTACATTTTCAAGGCACTAAAAATATGAAAATGTAGGAGTTTTAAAACTGAAAAAAAAACCTGTCTCATCCTTTTAAATCAAAATTCATGGAATTTATAGAATGCTAGATGTCTGATAATACCATGCCTCTGAGAGCTTAGCATTGCTGTTTTCTGATAATGTAGCTCTGAAGGCCTAGACTTCAAAACGAGCTCTGGAATCATCAGCCAGCCATGGTTTATGGAAGCAGTAATTCCACTTCTCCCTATATTTCATGTCATTAAAAAGAAAGATTGGTCTGTCAATTGAAATTATCCTTCTTCAGCTAAAGCTAAAAAGAACAGTAAAAACTATAGATGAACCACACTTCAGCCAAGTTATTTTCCAAAGATTAGCTACATAGGTACTGAAAAAAAGCCTGAGTTTTCTTGGGTATTATTCAGAGCTGCTTTTCTTAGTTTTATGTGCAAGCTTCCAAGGTATATCCAGCAATGCCACTGGAGCTGGGAGAAGGAAAGTATACCAAAGCTCTAGAAAGGCTTAAAAAATGGAGTTTGCTTATTGGCATATAGCCCTAGTTTCTATCTTGGTATAGATAAGAACCCCAGATAAAATGAGTCATAGAATACCAGGTTGAAAGCAACAGTGAAGATCATCTGGTCTAACCTTTCTCAGCAAAAGAATGGAAATGGAACAGGCTGGCTGCAGAAATAGCTTTTCTTCCTTGTAAAGAGAGACATATATCACAGTTTCAGCATCTGCTTTCAAGTCTGTTTTGGGTGCATACACATATAATTTTGTTTTCCTCTCAGTAAAGGGTAGTCACAGCACTAAAAGCAATTGCAAAGCTTAGGAGAGCTTGAGAGAAAATAGATGTGGTAACATTTACAGCAGAAATTCACTCCACGGGTTGCTAACACCAGTCAGTCCTTTTCCAAGCATCCCCAAGAGTGTGTAGAAAGTACCTTTCTATAACTGATAAAATTTAGGATGCCACTGAAGTCCTATTCTCTGACCATGTCCCTCTCCTGGCTACTCCAAAAATTAACCCAGCCCTGGCCACAACCAGGACAATCTCCTGTAAAAGTGATGCCATTTCATTGACCAATGTATATCATTATACACTGGCTCTTGAGGATTTTTCTCCTTTCGACTTTATGCACAGCTATACATAATTTCTCTCCTAAGTTTTCCTTCTGAGTTCAGGTCAGCAAACTATAGCTGTCATTCTCACCCACCAAACATCTTGGTTCTGTAAGTGATTATGTTAGGTTGGTCAGAAAGATGTTTCACTGGTGCTATTAGCCTTAGTCATTATTTTTTCATTTATTTTTGAGCTTTTATTAATTCTATACTTTTATTGTTATTTTTCTTAGTCATAAAAAAGGTGAAATGTTTAACAACTGCCAACTAATTTCCAAATCAGAACAGTTTTCTTGCTAAAGCTCATTAAAGATTTGTGAATGAAGGTAGTTATAATATTTTGTAACCTGTGGACAAGTTTCAAAATACACCAACAGTGTGTTAAACCCAAAGTCATCCATTTTTCCATACTTCTATGTCTGTGAAATCATTCAAATTTTGCAGGACATTTATTCAATATAAAGGGAAGAAAGAAAAAAGGAAGACTGTGTGGACTCCACTGAGAGGCTGTTCTTATTAGGTTTTGACAGTAGAGAGCTGCTGCTTTAGAAACATGGAAGAGAGACACCTGATATTGAGCAATATACAATTAATTGACTCAGCAAAGTTTCTTGAGCTCCTCACTAACCACAGCCTGAAGGAGCACTTCACTCTTCCTTCTTAACCACTTAATGTGTGCGTCACCCAGAGCTTTATTTTTCATAGAAAACTATTCCTAGTGTCTATGAAAGTCTTTTGACTGAGCCAGCAGAGAAGGGCAACCTAGTTACAGTCTGGTAAGTCCCATTGCAACCCTTGCCACCAAGAGCTGTGTGGACATTACCCACCTGGAAAGACCTGCTGAAGAGCTCATACAACTATGAATGACCAGACAGAGAGGTGCAAGGCTTGCTTAAATGGCAGAACTGTGCATTCACATTCACAATCATTTAGATCTCGTGGCAACAGTAGGAAGATAATCCGAGAACTTCTGCCAAGTAAGACTTCAGCAGTTCACGGAACAATTAAAAACCTGAAGCAGCACTTTGGAGCATCTAAGAGAGGATAGTTTTTATTTTAAAGCATTTTAAATTGTGTTAATGTGGTTTTATACATTATTTAATGACTGATTAAAGAGTAACACAGTCTCAAGCCCCCAGCCCCACCAATTTTTTGATTTTTTTTTCATTAATTGGTAGTAGAAAGCATCCTAAATACCTTTTAAACCATATGGTTAAAAATATTGCTTCAAAATCTAATAAATAAATCTTTATTTTCATCCATTCACCTGTCCAGTGCACAGTCCACCTTTCTACCAAGTCTGCACTAACTACCACAAGAGTCAGTGGGAAACAAGAAGGGGACAACTCAGCTTGACTTTCAGAAATCTCAGAGCCAGTCAGCAGACAAGTTCTTAAATATATCCCTGTACAAATGATGTGGAAGAGACTTGCTCTTTGCCTTTCCCACTGAATTTTTCCACCCCTGTACTCCTGTTCCCCATCACATTCGCTCTCCATCACCACCTATCATATGAAAGGAATAGTATACAGTGCACTTCCTGCAATCACATGGGAGCTTTCAACATGCAGCCACTAGTTAATGGGCTAGAAAATCCTCCACCAGGATTTAACAACACACAGGGTGCAGAAACCTGACAGAAACAAAGTCCTGCATATTTCCTTCTGTAAGGAAAAGCACTCAGTGCTGATTTCAGAGACAGCAGTGCCTAACTCCTAATTACCACTGTTTCCCACTGAGAGGGAGCCAGTTTCTTCCTCTCATAAACTTTGCATAGATCAAGGACTTTGCAATATCCAGCTTTTCACAGGTCTTGGATAATGCTTAACTCAGAGAACATCACTTTTCCTTCCTTGCAATTAGAGTAGTACATACCAGGAAAAATAGAGCCAGCAGTTGTTTGCCTGCTGATGAAAACGAAGGGCATTTTATAAGGATGGAGGAAAGGTACTATAGAAGCCATCCCAAAATGGATGTTCTAGATGGGTGGTCAATGTTTCTGCACCAAATACTGTCCTTCACATCTCTGAGAAGAAAAAGCACTCATTTCATTTAAAAGCACAGATTCTGTTTTCTGACATGTAGACAAATAATTTGGATGGGGGACGATTTCACAGGTTTTGTAGAAGTCTGTTATTTTATAATACCTTTCCATCTTAGGAATCTTACAGTACATCACTGGTTTGAAAATGTTAAATATACATAAATAAATGTGTGTTTTCTTGCTTAGAAACAAGTCTTACTCCTATAGAAATTGGGTTTTCAATCTTCAGATTATAAAGCATTAAAGATTATTATAGAAGCCAGGACTGATTGGCCCAAATTTCTAAACTAAAAGAAATGCAATGATATTTTAAAACAATAACTACAAGGGAGGTACTCAATGAAATAAGAGCCAAGATATGTGTCTTAGTAGTTCTATTTACTATTGGCTTCAATAGATAAGAGATTTCATTGACCTTTCTAACATTTGATGCAGCACAGTAGCCAGAGAGAGAGAATAAAGTGTACAGATTGGAAAGGGCTTAAGGAGACAGAAAACAGAAATTAAAGGAAGCCTTGTGTCCTTTATTCAATCTGTCAACTTCAACCTGTATATTTGAGTTCATTTTACAGCTAAAATGAACTCTTTACAATGAGTAGAGTCCCTTTACTACGCAGAATGTCATAAAATTATTGAAATTCTGTACTGCAAGGTGGGCACACATGATATTTCCTGTGGTTTTCTTGCCTTAATACACTGTGCCTCAAGAATATAGATAAAGTTTTATTGCTTAATCTTAACCAAAATTGTCTAGGCCATTCCAAAACAGGGAAGTCGAACTTTTCAGAAAATATCTATAACCAAAAAACCTTCAGAACATCATCAGCTAAAAATTTGTGAGAACTACTATTTACTTAGCTATGGAAATCCAAGACAGACAAAAATCAAAGTAGCACTTCTAAGATTCTTTTGAAATGTTTCTACTGAAGAGTGTTATAAATATTTTATTGGAAGAATAGAAATTCCAACTGTCCCTTCAAAAGCTGTTGTGCTGAATTTAGAGATTCAATTCAACCATTAAAGTATCGAATGGAGATTTTAGTCCTGCTTTTATTGGAAATCAAAATGCAAGTTTATACTGTGGAGCCCCTAATAATGCCTCTATAATAAGCAGCATTTTGGAACTAGACTCAAATGGTTTATGCCACTCATCAAACTGACACAAAAAAGAAGAGATTTAGTCTTGAAATAAAACAGTAATTTTTCCAGACAAAAAGATTGCTGAGAAGATTCTGTTTTATTAAAGATACAGAAGAGGGCAGCTGTTGTCTTTGATTATATTTACAAAGTATGAATCAGTTTTAATTTACTAAGATAGCAAACCAGAATAAATTAATGATCACAATGTAGGGATATATGCAGATGATAAGGATGATCACAGCCCCTCATTTCAATTACAATTTCAGCATATTGCTGCTGCAAATATCTATCAGGCTTAAGGAAAGAACTGCAGGCTACCATTAAAAAGTTGACTGAGAATGGGAGAAAAGAATCCAAAATTAAAACCAAAGGTTTGGTAAAGAACTAAATTGAAAGAGGAATCAAGGGCTCCATACCTGAATTCACTCTATTTGCCAAATGAGATTCTAACAGTGAAATTTTCATGTAGTTAAGCTTTGAATATGTGCAAAACAAATAAATTTTTATCCCTTATAGTGACAAAAAAATATGTTGGTACTTAAGTCACAGCACACAGAGCATCCCAAGCCATGTGTATTGGTCAAGTGACCATTTTGCAGATGCAGAAACAAGGACATTGAACTGAACAATACATTTGGTTTAAGGCCACAGAGAATAAACATCTTTAAATTTACTGCAAATATGGGAAAAACTACTTCTTTCCAGCATTAAGAGATACATACAGATTGTAACAATATTCTAAAGATTTCTTGCTAAATTGGGCTTACGCAGTTTCTTCAAATGGTGCAGTAATTTTAGCATTTGCTATCCTATAACAAAATGTACAAATAACAAAACAATGCTATTTACAAATCATCTGTGACTTTGGAACAGGATTAATGTAGAACAAGAGGAAATTAGGGAGTGCACAGAAAGTAAACAGTTCAAATTTGGAGGAATAAGAAAAGACAGGTAAACACAAAGTAAGTCTGACTTTCTGAATTAATTCTGCAGGGTATGGACTTACATAATAGGAGAAAATTATATCTGCCTTCTTTTCACTGTCTAGTTGAATATTGATACTCTAGAGACCATTGCAAGAAACTCCATAAAAGTCTATGAATTTCATTACAAATTTGCAATACTCTGATGAAGCCAAATACTGTGAAAAAGGAAGCAGCAATCTCTGAACAGAACTGTAAAATGCTGTGGAGCATTATATCTGTGGAGCAGTAAACTGACCCATCTGCCTGCAAACTGATTTGCAAGAAACATAAGTATCTAGTCCTGTCTGTCCATAAGGAATACTCCTGGGTTTGGGGGTTTTTTTGTGAAAATATCTGGAATGAAAAGGTTGACTTTGTGACTCTGAGTGACTCTATTCTCCTTTGCACTAAATTGTATAGTGAGACTGTATCCATATCACACACATGTGGCATGCATCTCCACTGTATGTATAATGCTTTCATTTGCCTGATACAATCAGTTACCACTAATTATTATATTAAGACTGGTATGTTGTCATCACACTCAGGATTACTTTTGCAGTGATAGAATTATGAGAGATCTCACACAGACCATGGAAGTTTTACTTTACGCCTATATTGTTACAGACCAGTTTTTTAAAAATGCGTGTCTAGCCATGTCAGAAAATTATTTGCTCTCTCTGGGCTCCAATCTAATCCAAAGAAGCCAGATTAAAGTCAATATAATTAGCTATAACACCATAATCTACTGCAACAGGCTCAGCCAGACAGACAGTCCTTTGTCTCCCTCCCTGGATGCAAGAGGTATGCACAGAGATCCTGTCAGACTCACGTATCATGCATAACACCCAAGGGTTCACCAGGTTTGGGTTATTTTGGATCAATTTATTATCCTTGTCAGACCCTGAAACTCATCATCCCTGGTCCTGACATATTCTCTGGGGAGCACAGCCAGAGGCTGCCATTCAGAAACAGCAATTTCCTCCTTCCTCTCTACATGGATTTACTTTGGCAGCTATCTGTAAGCGCTGCATAATGGAGACTATAACCTAATAATTCCAGAAGAAGATTTCATTCCACCAACGACTTCTATTTCAATCTACTCAGGTGTCATTTGTATACATATTTCCTGTGCAGGGCATACCAATATCTCAAGTTTAGATTTCTGCTGCAGTCCCTCTCTTGGGAAAATGATAAAAGGTACCACTATTGTATTAAGATTACGCATACATAACCTAATTGTTTCTGAGGTAGATGATTTCTTTTTGCTACTGCACAGGTCAGTTAAGGAGAGACAGTCTCATAGAAAACTAATTTTATCACAAATTTATATTAAAGCAGACACTGTATGGCTTTCACATGTGGTTAAAATTAGGCTAATTAACAACACTCCATGATAGCTCATTAACTTTAGAAGCAAATATAAGCTCAGTACCGTCATTAAGTGCCAAAGGCCAGCTAAGGTGATATTCATGTGAAAAATCAGGAACATCAAGAGATGTAGCTCTAGTACTGTTGATGGCAAGAAAGGATCTTGGAGCATCTGGTTCAGAGTTCACCACTGTGTAGCTGCAAGATTTGTCAGACATTCTTGGGTGTGAGGCAGTTCATAGGCCAATTAAACTACAGCCCTAGGGCATAAATATGAGAAAGCAGTGAAAAAAAACTTTTTTTTTCTGATGCACTTCTCATAACAAGGAGAGGTATGACATAGCACTGCACAGGGAATGAACATTTTTACCAGCATAGCAATATACTGGATAAACCAATTATGAGGTTTAGAAAATACGGCGAGTGTCAAACCGTATCGGCTTTTTGCTTTCAGAAGAATACATAAGAAAATCTTCTATTTATGTATTTGAATATTCTTATTTTAAGTCAGGAGGCTATAAAATTACATATTTAATCTTATATTTAATTAGCTTGCTGAAGCAATGTATTTTGTACCCCATATTGATAGGTTAAGGAATACTTAGGTGCACAGTACATAGCACTTAAATTATTCTATCAGAAATCAAAAACTATCCATTTGTATTCAATCATCTGCACTCTTTCATTCTTCTACATTTTATATAACCATATTCACCATTAATAACCATAATTTATTTCTAATGCAGCCAAGACACTAGGAAACATAGATTCATTCCTTAAATGAAATCAGGATATTACTTTTACCCATTTCAGCTAATCAAAAAGATGATTTTAGCCTCTCCCTTTAATGAAGAAAAGTATATTGCAGAAACATGACCATTGGTGCCTAGCCAGGGAAAACACAAACAGTAGCTTTTAGAAACATTACACAAATTTCATTCCAACAACACCACAGCCTATCAAGTTAGCAAGAAATATCTATTGAATTTTATTTTTTTTTTAATTCAAGTCTATGTAATCAAAACAACTGCCAAAATGAAATGGGCTTAAAAATGCAACTGCCTTGTAAAGTAGATTCTCATCAACTTCAGGGAAGAGTCGTAATCAAGATTTTAAACTTTCTAATTTATATAATGCACTGACTTATTATGTATAATAGTTCATGCACAGCATACAAGTGAAATAGCATAGCAAAAGGCAAGTTCTCAGACAGTTGTGTTGCAGTCAAATCATACACTGGCTGTTTCAATTATCCTGTGCTAAACATGTCCTGTATCTACCTTGTACAATTCAGCATGGCTGAGTTGAGAAAAGAAATTTCACAGGACGTTCTTCATATGTTTATCATATTTTATAAACCCCCCCCCCCAAAAAAAAACAAAAAAAAACCAAAATCAAACAAAAAAAATTAAACAAAACACACACACACACTCACACACATACCCCACCAAAATCAACCAATTCCAGCACTTTTTTATTTGGCAACAATGCCTAGAAAACTGCAACACAAGGATTTCAATTATCCTACTGAATAACAAATTCCATGGAAACTAGGACAGATGCAGAAGAATGAGATAGAAAGTGTAACCCATGGTGGCTAAGCTACTTTGCTGGGTCATAAAAAACCTACTTTACCATTAGCAAACTTGCAGATGACACCAGGCTGGGAGCGAGTGTCAATTGCTGGAGGGTAGGAAGGCTCTGCAGAGGGACCTGGACAGGCTGGATCATTGGGCCAAACCCAACAATATGAAGTTTAACATGGCCAAGTGCTGGGTCTTGCACATTGGCCACAACAACCTCCTGCAGTGCTACAGGCTGGGGACAGAGTGGATGGACAGAGTGGCCCAGGCAGAAAGACACCTGGGGGTGCTGGTGACAGCAGCTGAACAGGAGCCAGCTCTGTGCCCTGGTGGCCAAGAAGGCCAAGGGCATCCTGGCCTGGGTCAGGGATGGTGTGGCCAGCAGGAGCAGGGAGGTCATTCTGCCCCTGCACTGGGCACTGGTGAGGGCACACCTGGAGTGCTGTGTCCAGTTCTGGGCCCCTCAGTTTGGGAAGGACGTGGAGATGCTGGAGCATATCCAGGGAAGGGAAACGAGGATGGTGAAGAGTCTGGAACACAAATCCTGTAAGAAACAGCTGAGGGAACTGTGGGTGTTCAGCCTGGAGAAAAGGAGGCCCAGGGGAGTCCTTATGACTACAGCTGCCTGAAAGGAGGGTGTAGACAGGTGGGGTCGGTTTCTTCTCCCAGGCAGCCACTGACAGGAAAAGAGGACACAGTCTTAAACTGCACCAAGGGAAGTTTAGCGTTGACGTTAGGGAAAAGTCCTTCCTGGGAAGGGTTATTGGGCATTGGAATGAGCTGCCCAGGGAGTCACTGTCCTTGGAGGTGTTTAAGGAAAGACTGGATGTGGCACTGAGTGCCATGGTCTATTTGACAAGGTGGTGTTCAATCAGAGTTTGGGTGATCTCCAGTCTAGTTCATTCTATATTCTTTTCCTTTAAACTCAGAGGAAAACAAAAAAGCTTTGTTTTACCACTCTGTATGCTTGCAAGGAAGAATACTTTATACCAGAAATGGAATCGAAATCTCCATACTTGTCACACACAAAGTTCTGTCCTATTTCTTTGGCTTTGTAGCATTTATTTTATTTATTTTTCAGTATGAAGGGTTTCATATGAAAATACATCTCTCCTACTGAAGATTATTTTCTAGAGTTTATTCAGATTTGAAACTTGCATCTATTCAGCCAAAACAATGTATTTCAACAAGAACTACATGCTTTTGCTGTCAGAAAAAAACATTAATTTATCAGGGGAGAAATATGCAAGAATTCAAGAATAATAAACTTGAAATGTAGTAACTGTTAAGATCAAAGAAAAATGTAATGTACGCTAAACATCATACTCAGCCATATCATCTTTCCCCCTAAAAATTCAGAGGATCATGGACATTACTGTTCTTCACAATACTTGAAATTAAAGCTACTCCTGCAGACTGTTATCTGTAATGCTCTTATAAGTACCACAAAATTTCTAGCACTGTCTTCCATGTTTTCTGCTATGGAAGTGTCTGGGAAAGGATGTGATCTTGAATATCTGTCTTATCAAGTATGGTTACCTCCCTGTGCAAGTATTATAAATTTAACATCACTGTGGTGCCCTTGGCTTTCACTCCAAATGTATTTCTTAACACTGATTTTTATCCTAAGAGCAGTCTAAGAAATAATGTACTCCCAAGCCTGTGACAAAGGCTTTCTAAATGTGATTCTGTGTCCTCCTGTGTTAGCTGTGATTTGAAATGGCATCTCCCTTTTGTTCCATCATAGCAAATCTTCACTGTTGCATTAGTCTTGGCTTGGTTTATTCACAGATCATAAATACCCCAGCGTTTACCCTTACTCAAAAGCATTTAAATGGAAGATAATCAGTACTTTAAATATTAGTGTATCTAATCAGAAATGCAATATTTAACAGCAACGCCCACAAAAATTTTAGGGGATTTCCTCACCTTTCTTCTGTATTCTTTGTCCTATTATCCACTATTTAATTCTCCTTCATTTTACTGGTAATTATCACATAGAGTTGCAAACATTTAGACCTGGGAGCGGTTGATTTTTACATAGTTTTTGAAAATATTAATATGATAAAATGTTTTTGTGCTGTTTGATTGTGACAGTAGGGGGAAACTTCAAAGAGCTCTAACTCCCTTAGGGTGTACATACTTTAAAATAACAGTATATCTGTATTGCTGAGGGGAGCAGGGAACAACAGACCTTCAAATTAATATTACATTGGCAGCAGGTTTTTACAGACTATTTTCAGAACTGTGTGCTGACTCCCTAGCTTAATGAACAGTTTGATTTAAAGCTTAAAATTATTAAGTGTTCCTACCAGAGTCATAAATAATGCAGTTTATAATGTTCCTATCGAGCATATAAAACTACATTTGTCTTCCATTAACAACACGCTTTTTAAGTAGCCTGACCTCTTCAGATATATAAGAAAATGCAATTAGTGCAATTTGTCACAGGTCCTTTACATTTTAATAAGGCGTAATTAGTTGTCTGTTTAGTCTAATTAACTTTGAAACCCTGACAGTTCTTGCTCTCTGGTATAACGTAAGGCTCCTTATTTGAATTGCTAATACTGGACAGAGTGCCTCCCTACAACAAGAAATTTAAATCTGTGTACCTTTACAGACTAGGAGGCACTGAAATCACCTGCCAATATTTGCATTAACTTTTTCAAAGCCTTTTTTTTTCGTTAATCTGTGACAATATATGGGAGTCAATAATATGGAGGAGTCAACGTGGGAGCATCTGGGAAACAGTACAGTACTATTAGACTTCTATTAATGAGCACACGACAATAATCCTGGTTTAGTCATACTTCTCATATTTCAGACATGATTTAACAAATGTGTTACAGACTCAACCCAATGGAGGTGTCAGTCCTTTGTGTTCTTTGAAGTTAAACTGCACCTCACAAAGAATCAAGTGAAGTATCAAACACATGACCTTGAAAACGTGACATTTCAGTGATCACAGAAAGGTATTGGCTGCATGGAAGTAACACAGAACATTGAGGTAAAATCTCTAGAACAGGTAAAACATGTTAAAAGCTCTGATATTCAGATTTCAAATTTTTTTCAGCTATATGATATGACAGTATATATTGATTTGCATGCAAATTATTACTTTAAAATATGACAGATTTATTTCACATTCTCCTCAGGATTATTTTAATTACTCAGAGGATTGAACTTGCTGATAAATGACACAATTCAACTGAATAGTAAATAAAGTGCAGATTTGTCACTGTGTCCTCTTCTGAATAAAGAAATTCTCTGCAAATACACTGCAAAACTTAATGATCTTCAGAACTGTAGAAACAGGAGAGTGTAAGAATCTGTACAGAAAAAAAGGAGCATGCAGAGAACAGAAACCATTCAATGAAGTGTTGATTTATGTTCAAATAGAGCATACATAATACATTCAATGGAAGGTTTTGTGAATTGAAATAATACATATTTTTTTAATCGTGAAAAGAGGAATAATTTCACAGTCTCTGGTTCTGTGCATGGCTCTCCCAAAATGCCAAGTAAGGGGATGTATAAATCTCACCTACTATAATGTATAGACACTGACAGGGACAGAATGAGCACCAAAGCAAATATGAAGTAGAAATGATTTTTTATTACTTCAGGTATTTCTTGCTGTCAGATAAAAATGAGAGCATTACTAAAAATTTTACAGAATGACAGCTATGCCTTATGGATAACTTCTACAGTGTGATATATGAGGCAGAAAATGTGAAAAATATTGTGAAGCACCACCTTGACACAATGATGGAATGCCACAGGAAGCATGCTAACTCCAGAAGAATAGAGCAGACCACTGTCAAATAAAGGAAGGAGACTACAGGTCCAGCCAAAAAAAGAACCCAAAAAAGAAACAACTAAACAATCTTTCTTTAGAAAAACAAAAGTTGCAAAACTCTTTTAGACAGCTGCCCAAGTTCTGATGGTCTAGTTTGAACAGGATTACCCCTTGGAGTTTCAATAGGTACAGAGGGTTTTGCAAGCATTTGTATTACACCCTTTACAAAACAACAGAGGGCACAGCAATTCCAGCATCATAGATTTTTTTACAACTGACTATACATTTTTTGAAAGCACTCAGATAAAGCATGTGAAGGCTCAAGGGTAGGAGTTAGGTGACTAAAGCAATTCAAAAATAACTGCAATAGTTTTGTCTAAGTCTGCTCCAAGCCTGACTAGAAACAGTGAAAAGCTAAAAACTAGTAAGTACCAAATTCACTGAACATTCATTAAAATGTACATTTAACATCACAGACACATACCATAAACTAGATGCTTCTGTAGGTTTCATACTTCAGTATGGTCCTGTGATCCCCCTTAAAGCCAGGACCACAAGAGATCCCCAGTTTGTGCTTAAAAGAAGTTTAGAGAACATCAAATGGGATAAAGCCTACAAAATCTGGCCCAAGCAGAAAGAAATCATCTTATTAAGTTCAGAACAAATGTAAGGCCAAATCACATCACAACATAATTAGAAATATGTCAAATTTGTTACTAACTAATAGTAAGAATAGATCTCTACTGGGGAGTAAGGGGGTTAAATATTGCATATCTAAGAGGTGAGAAGCAATCTTTCATTTAGACATGAGGAAAACTTTTTTTTATTTTTTAAATCACAGCATTGCAGACATGTTTAGAGTCATAGAATCATCTAGGCTGGAAAAGACCCATAAGATCTAAGACCTCTAAGACCTGTGAGAGTTGCTTTCAACATATTTGTTTCAGAGCACATAAGCACATAAGTTCATCTTTAGAGGACTCTTCTAGCTCTAGAACCTTTCAAAGTGTTCTAATCATAGAAACAAAAGTAATTCCTAATAAGCAGCAACATTTGAATAGAGGCAAGCTTGGATCAATAGTAACATAGGAGTTATTCAGTTTCATAGCATATATTTTAAGTGAAATAATTTTTCTGTGCTTATAAGGAAAAAAATCACAGCAAGAGTTCTTACATTAATATATTCTAAATTAACTTGTGCCAGATGAGAAAGTCCAGTGAAGAATTTTGGCACTGTTGACAGTAGCTGTCATGCAGGTATGACTGATGTCTGCCTTACCTCCAAGAATAAATGGAGAGCTGGAAAATGCCACATATACATAATGCCTTGAATTTTAAGCCAAATTGGTTTTCAGACATCCTATTTGACCTTTCCCCCTCATACATCAAATTATTTCTTTGTCCATGTTTCGTGTTTATAGAATATGTTTTGCTGTATAGTCTGGTTTTATCACATCTCTTTTAGGCTTTCTCCAGGCAGCTGCAGTTATAAATTGGCTAAAAAGCACTGCTTGTAGCAGAGATGAGATAGAGATTAGTCCTGTACAAAAGTTTTTTTAAAAAAAGCCTAGAAAAAGAAAGGCCTTTGAATTGAGTCATTAGCAGTAAGTACACTGAATTTTTATTCCACTCACTCTAAACTGCCACCCAGGATACTGCTTCTAAGAGGTAGTAAAATAATAAAGGAGAACTTTGGTCTTTCTGATATGTGCTAGGAAGTTAATAACAAAAGCATGGAAAGTATTTCAAAGGTCTCATTAGCATACGGATGGTCCTGCTGGAGCAGTCTAATAAGATTCAGGGAAGATACGGGTTGTGTGACCTCAGGAACACAGATGTCAGGACATGAAAGATGCCAGTGGAGGTTTTAGCCAGTGTCTCCTGTGATTCTGCCACACTGCTGTCTCTGGTTTGTCATGTTCCATGCCTGCTACTGAACAAAATAACATGATCTATGCTTCAGGGCTTCCTTCTATTCCTGCTTCTGTTTCATCAAATAGGAAAAAAAGTAGCAGAGTTTATAAGCTTATGAGTTATATATTTACTCCTTGGAGACATACATAAAGCCTAGGGCAATGAATGTGTGTGATATTTTCTGTTGCAGTCAGAACTCTAACTGCTATTTCTGTGTCTTTGTTGCATGAACTTGGTGAGCCAAGGTCTGGCAATGAGTGGAAAACAAGAAACTGCAGCAGTACCTGGCAGTCAGCAAACAGACACTTGTTTATTTAAACACAGTTAAGTACAGCACATTGATTTGCACTCTGTCATCTGCACATGTAAGTGAAATGGATAAAATCCTGAGTAAAGAAGGTGGAACTCCAGATATTGATCCCCAGACTCATATTGACAAGTTCAGGTTAAAACATAAATATAACCAGCCTGAGTTTCACCTCAAGTTAAATCCCTAGGCACGCTGATAATGTTTGAAAAGTGAAAATTTGCCTACAGGTGTGGGAGTTCTTCCACTCCCACGTCTCTCCCTTTTGCAAAAGTCCTCGTTAAAAAAGAAGGCAAACAGAACTCTTGGTTGTTCTCATTCTTCAGGTTGTTTATTGTTTTCTTATCAGCAATTTCAGCACACCAGGCCTTACACCAGACAAGTGTGCAGGAGAACAGACACCAGAAAGCCCCCCAACACATGGGATCAAGGTTCTTTTAAAGATAATTCAACCAATTATCACTAAGAATGTACATTATTTTTATTTTTCCACCAATAACTAACTAAACTTCTATTCACATGGTTCTATACTGCAACAAATTGTGACCAATGGTCCAGTGTCCCAAACACTGCAGAACATGGAGTAGATCAAGAAGAAAGAAGAAGCCTAAAAACAAGGATCCTCCATCTTGTCTTCATCTTCTTACCATACTAACAAACCCAAAAATCTAAATTTCTCACTCTGTGATAAATGACATGCGATGCTACTATCTAATTTACATTCTTGAAAATTCTGTTTCATTCCAAAGCCTAGGAGGCCCTTTCCAGGGTCAAAGGTTAAAAATAGAGTTTGTCAGGGGGTACAGATCCTTCAAAACATGCTGAGAAATGTTCTCTGCATTCTGGATTCCAATATAAAGGCAAGTTTATTGGAACTGTAGCACTCCAATTATAGATAAGATTGTGTGAGTAGCTGTAAACATCTCAGCAGGCATTGACCCTGTCTTTCCATTTCTCCATCAATTAAAAAAAAAAAAAAGGAAAAAACCAAACCAAATAAATAAACAAAACCCACCAAAACTCCAAGAGCTAGCTATCTTGTATTCTACAGACATCCTTCTTTTCAAAACACTTTAACATTAGGCTAACATTTGCATTTTCTTCACACCTGAAGAGTAAAACCCCAAATCAATCTTGAAATGCATATAGGTTCTTCTCTCAACATCTCAATCAACTTTAATTGTTCATATAAAATTCTGATTCCAAGGTCTACTCTGAAATATTTCATTATATAATTATATGATTATATAATTATATATATTTCAATATATATATTTCATTATATATATTTCAATATTTTCTCCCTTAACATTTTTGAAATCATATTCAATGCATTGGTCATGATGCAAATGGTCCAACTCAGTCCCAAAGTTATGCCTTTGAAATACACACAAAAACTCTTTATTAATAATATAAAAGGAGATATGATGAATTAAGATATTCCTTCCCAGTTCTGGCAAGTACTGGAATATATACATATTGATTGATGCATTGAACACACATATATTTTAGATCAGTTTTGTTGGTGAAGCCTTGATAAGACTTCCTTATGCTAGATTCTCCATGCTAACTATGGAATCCAGAAGAAGCATCAAGGAGCACTTGAGGGGATTGAAATTGCATGACAACAGATAGTGTGATACAACCCTTCTGAAAACAAGCTGAAGCAAAATTATTTTAAGCTGCTGTAGTCTATCATTAGAACCAGATCTAAGCTGACATTGAATGCTCCTCAGTTTCCTACCCATGTTATCCAAGAAACACCTCGATGTGAAGATGACAGAGCTTTATCTACTATCACCATCATCACCTTATTTCTCAAAACTAAATGAAAGCCTTAAATGTTGAACCTCTCATTAGATACTCTCCATGTCTCTTTACCATACTTAGCTTTCCAAAAGTACTGAAACAGAACATTGTTTAACATCAGAACTCAAAAGGTACTTAGCACAAACTAGAAATCACAGAATAGCCTATCTGTAGATAATATAATAAAAACAACAAATTTGGCACAACTGCAAGGAGGTCTTTGCAACCCTCTGTTGCTCACTAGCTTATAATTAATCTCTCCCATTTAGTCTAGAACTCTTGCTGTCTTGCTAACTAAAAGTACTAATAGTACTAATCAAACAATCTATCAGAGGTCCTGGAAACATTAGAAAAAAGCAGAACATATTTTAACTCTCCTAATTTCTCTGCCACCACACTCCTGGCACATTCACTTTGAGACTCTGCAAAGGGGGGAACAAAATACACTTTTTATCAAAATATTCAAATTCAAAGCACCGATAACATGAAAAGTGGCAAGAGGCGAACTGCTGCTAACTGGAATCACAGGATATAAAGCAATCATTCCTGTGTTAGAAAATTAAACCAGGTCAACCCATCATTGTCCCAAATTCACTTTGTAACCCAGTTCAAAACTTCTTCTTGACACTGACAGATGGCTCAGTGTCTGAGAGCAATACTAATGCATGCTTTGGTTTACAGCTCCCAAAATGGTAGTGATTTAGATAATACAATTGCAGGTCAGAATTTGCTTTTCATTTTAACCTCTTAAAAAAAAAAATATTTTTCTTTGATAGGAGCTATGGGTTAGTTATATGATAATATATCAGTTCATACATGAATGAGCACTTGGTCACCTTTTTCTCCCCCTAAAAGCATAACTGGAAATAAAAAAGCATTATTTAAAATATTTACTGTGTTTCTCATGAGAGCTTCAATGGATCAGAGATGGGTACCTTTGAACTTATTTTGAATTCTACACATTGAATTTTTTATATATGGAAGTCTTAATATTTGCTCTCTCTAGAAAAGGTTGGCTGATCAGCAATCCAATAGTCATTTCCTTGCCCTGAAACAAAACTTAAGGCATTTAATTAGTTATTATTTGTTCTTTATTTAGGCATACTTGCTGACTTCAGTGGGAGTTTAGTAGAGCAGGAACTGGAAAATTGGGTGAAGACATTAACATCTGTTCACCTGGAAACAGTATTTGTTTTTTCTTGCCTTACTTTATATAGCTGCTGCTGAACAAAACATCAGCTAGTTATTAACAGAATATTGCATAGTTATTAACAAAATATTGCAAAATGAATAGATTACAAAATCCTCTGGCAAGATCAAGGAGAGGGGAGATACGTGATTTTTTTCTGAACTGCTCATTGAAGTTCTGTTGTCAGTCAGTAAGAGTCTAGCAGGATTTCAGCTGTGTCGAAGGGGACCACACAAATGTTTTTTAGATACTTAAAAACCTCTTAGAAACACTGCACAGAGAAATTCAGGTAAGGAGAAATTATAAAATGAACTTTATTATGTACTGCTGAGTTTCCAACTCAAACCACGTCACAGCAGTAACTCACAAGCACCCCTTGTTTGCCCTAAGTTTTAGCTTTTATATTTTTTAGATTCTGTGCTGTTTTAGTGTGTAGTTCTGGGTTTCACATTAAGTGCTAGTAAGCTCTCTTCACAGAGTAGGTAGACAAAACAATTCCTTCTCTAGTTTGGGACCAAGGACAACCGATACAACTTTCAGGCCCTAGAATGAACAGTGAAGTGAGAAGAGAAACAAGGGGTTTCTGAAGCTATAATTGGACAATTAACTTCAATATGACAATGGATCAGAACTTATAAAAGTGTGAGACCTCATGATCTGTCATCCATTTTTGTGACCATTTTGGGGTTTATCTTGGCTGTGGCCCAGCTGGGCTCTTGTGCTGCCCAGGTGTACCCAGTGAGGTTTTAATAAATCCCTACTTTATCCCTTTGCTCTGTCTAGCCTCTGCTCCAGGTCAGTCTCCAGAAGGCAGCAGTATGGACTGAGTACACAGCTTCTGCTCTCATTGTTCCTTTCTTCCTGTACTGCTAAAAATTAGAGGCTTTGGTTATTTGAATCATCTACCACAGATTTACCTTTTGGCTTGGGTTCTCAGGGGAACCCTTTGGTGTTTTGGACTTATATTTTGCAGGGACATATAGTAAAGATGTACCTTGGGTCCTTCTAGACTTAAAGTCTCTATATATACATGCATCAGTTACCTGTCATGCTAAATAATCAGACTTAAGGACTTCTTGTCCTTATTAATCTGTGTTCCATAGTAAAAAAAGCTTTAGCTTGAAATGGTCCTCATTTCTGGTTTCTAGTCTACACATTCCAGTTTCTTCCTTCTCACTGTAACAGGTTGTTTCAAGAAAAGAGCAATAAAAGCAAAGCTTTTTTAATATAGTTCTTCAAAAACAAATGAAACAAAACTTCTTTAATTCAAACCTTTTTTTTTTCCTCCTTCATGCTAAACCAAAAGATATTTGAATATCAGTTCCCTGAGATCTCCCAAGTGATTTTCCTGTACTCTTGACTGACAGAACCAACTTTGCCCATGCAAACCAAGCACACACAACAAACTGGCAGAAGATTTCCAAAGATGTGTGCTACCTGTCAGATTTTGAAACAGAATTTCAGCACAAACCAGTGATATTGTACCTTGAACTTTACTACCTTGTAGGTAGTAAAAGACCATAGGAATGTCTGAGTTATTTCTGTATCTATGTTTCTTTAATTGACTGGCTATTTTCATTTTATTAAAAGCATCAGGCACCTGTGCAATAGAGCAATGACCTCCTTTGCAACACAAAACTTCTGATTTCTTTTCTCCCCACTCACTTATTGCTTTCTTGTTCATTGGCTAATTTCAGACAGTTTTTTGTAAAGTATTTATATTTTATATTATTCTCCTTCTGCTGATTCTGTCCTGCAAACCACAGTTGGCGAATTACTCATTTTCTCAACCATTCAGTTTAGATCAAGCCTAAATCTCTGAGAAATCACCAAGTCCTTGAAATTTCATAGTTTGTCAGCCTGAGCTTCCCATCTCAAAAGGTTATGAGCGCTCTTTTGTGTCCTCACAGATTTTACAACACCACTTCTGTGCATTCTTAATGTGGAATCACTTTTTGTCTAAGGCTGGAATGCAAACCTACCTTACAGACAGATGCAGAACCTAATACTCATCTAAGTTACAATTAAATGTCATCAGATTTATGTTCTGTTTGTACATCTCTGGAAATTAGCTGATAGATAAGGAAAAAAATAATAGTTCACTTGATCTATTTGGTTTGGTCAGAACATTGGCCAATAAGTGGGCATAAAAACCAAAAGAGCATCCCAACTGCTCATTGCATGGGCTCCTAAGAGGCTCCAGTCTTGTATAATCATCACCAATACACTTCCAGGACTATGAGCAGTCCAAAAAAAAAAGATGGATCAAGGAGAATATTTATGCATTTCAGAGTTGTATGGATGGACTATAATGATGTAAGATTCTAGCAGATTTGGATTAAATTAAAAGGGAGGGCATTGTGGATGTAGGGAGAGAAGTATGGTACAAATGTAAAAATGTTTGATGTGCAGAAATTCCTGCAAATATGTTGGGCTGTTTCTTCAAACTTCACATTAATTTTTTGTCAGTGTGAGCAAATATTTTGACTGTGTTTTCAGGCAGATTCAGGACTTAGTCAGAAGGTGTAGCAGTGCCTGGAATAGAAAGCATAGAAGTGGTATCTTACAGTTGTTCTTTACTAAGCAAGTTTGCTGTAGTTCATGATCTTTCTTTTACCAATATCAAGGCTTTTTAAAAGAGAAGATAGCTTTCATTTCCATCACCCATTTCAACCAACAGAGCTGAGTTGTTCCTGATTCTATATTGTCACTCCACATAAATAAAGAGCAGCTGCTACACATAATTTTTAGAAAAATGTCTGAAAGGGAACACAAAGGCCCTGTCAGCCACCTCTGTCTCTTAGTAGAATGAATTAATCCTGATATAAATTCTCATTTATTTAATCCATTAAAAAAAAAGCCCCAAAACTTTTATGAGGAGTTTTTGGGGGTTGGTTTTTTTGAGTTTTGATTGGTTGGTGGCAGTTGTTACTTAACCAGATCTTTCAGCTAATTATATCCCTAAGTGATACTCAGTGCTAGCAGATGTTTTAGGGACTCACATAAATGACCTTCCTTTCCAGTCCAAGTGAAACCCTACCACTTCAACAGTACAGCAGGGTATTCTTAGTCCCTTTCTATAAACTTTAAGAACATAATCTACCCAAGCTAGGCAACATATTCATCAATGCTCAAAGCTGCCAACTGTGCTACAGTGCTGAAGTGATACAAGAGTACTCTGCAAGTGACAGTCTCTACCCACAGAAGCCATCAACAGATGCCTCCGTGACACAGTAGAGGAGACCAGCTTCTGTTTCACACTAGACTTATGAGATAGTAGATCACAGTGGCCTTATTTAAACCACTCCTCAGTTCTCTGGACATGGTTCAATAGTTGATTTCACACTAGGGATTTATCAGAGAGGAAGCTCTTATTGGAAGATACATCTCAGTTTTTTATCACCTGAATTATCTTTAGGAAGTGATGGAAAAACAGGGACTAGTTTCTATGTGATCCATATCTTTAATTTCCTTGGCAGAGGAATTCACTTGAAATTAGAAGCTGAAGGCTAGATTCAAACTCTCTTCTCTTCAGTGCTCAGTGTCTTTAAACAAACCTCTTTACTTTCAAAGAGATGAACATCACTTGCAATAGAAGAGTCACTCCTATTTCAAGGCACCAAATTCCAGGGTGAAACTAAGATTCTTTTGCTCTGGGTAGATGCAAAGGCGAAAATACCAATGAGATATTCTCAAGAGGTAAAAAACACACAAACTTTACTGGCAAAGTTTAGAAAATTAAGGAACATTGGTAAAAAGTGCATACCACATAACATCACTTATCAGAGCATAGACTTAGCCCACTTGATGTTGAAAACCATTAAACTCTTTTGTTGTTACATTCTGTGGGAAGAGACTTAGAAGGAGAAAGGGAGAAAACCAGAAAGACTTATGGAAAGATATAAAAAAATAGACATAGCTACCAACTCTTGGGTTCTAGTGATGTAAAACTCCAAGATGAAGGTAGGGTTAAAGGACAATGTGCTGACCTCATGGTGACCCTTCTTAAACCTTTTTGTCCCATCCTGGCCCTTCCTGCCCAGTGGGATTTCTGCTCACTTGACCACTCAGGGACTGGGTCAGACAACACTGGGGATGCTTCCAGTGTGTTCTGACTGACAGACACTGTGGGACTGGGGGGTACTGGGGGAAGGGCACTACCATACCCAAGCAAGGTCTGAGCCTGTCACACATTCCAATTCCCCAGGAAGTCTCAGAACAGATCACCACCTCCAGTCTCTGACAACTCCCCCAAGCCAAACTGGAGTAGGGAGCTGAACTCAGAATATAGGAAAAGAGTACCTGGTATTTTATACTCTCTGGGCTTCCTAGCATTTCACTCACGTGAAGTATGCCTCAGAGTTCAAGGGTTTGAAAGACAATTTACTATTTATCATAATGACCCTCGAGAAAGTCTACTTCCCAGCACCTCATCAAGAAGCTGCAGTGTGAGCTGCCTAGATTTCAATATCTAACAAGGATTTAAATATTTATGCAGTCTTTTATGTCAAGATTTCTAGTGTATTTAGCAAATTAACATCATATAAAATAAATGTTATGTCGTTGTTGTTATTATTGTTAAAAATATAATACGTTTTATTGTTTTGATTTTTTCCAGGAAAGCAACTGTGATACATTATCATTCCTAGAACAGTTGCAAGAATTGCAAATAGAAAACACGCTATCCAGAGTTATTTGCTTTCTGTGCCAGGCAAAGACACATTTTCAGTGTCAAATGACTTTAGACATTTAATATGAAAACCAAGCTACCCTATAGTTAGCTATCTTGGAGTAATAATGATAGAGCACCAAAGCATTTTATTTCTAGCAATGGATTTCAGGTTGCCTTAAGTAAATGAAAACACATCTTGTGATCAATAGCTCACACTTGGAAACTGTCTTTTTTAATCAGTTTTCGGTCTGTTCAAGGGCTGAATCCTCTGCACATTCTGTTTGGGATTGTGGTTTTTTTTACAGGAGAGCTAAATAAAATACTGAGAGATTTAAATACATGTTCCAGTCACTTTCATATTTTTTTAGCAGTGGAAGAAGTCTTCCAAACAAAACTTTTGACAAAGTATGTTTCATGCTAAAATAATGCATGAACTTGTGCAGAATATGATTTGTTTCAGTGAAAACTCCAACCATTCTCAACCAACCCTCAACCATAACTCAAGTAATACCTCATGCCCACCATTGTCCTGGCAGTACATAGTCTGAAGTTTTCGAGTCTCTTTTTGAAAGCTATTAGACTTCAAGTAGCTGAAGTTATTTATTTCCTGTAAATTCAGATGTCTTACATGTATTTCTTTTCTATCCTGGCCTGAACCCTACAATATTTGTTGTACCTTAACTAAATGTTTTGCAAATAATTAACAAGATTTGAGGCAGGACTATAGACCAATACTATGGTCCAATAGACCAATAGACTGAATTTGCCATTAGAGCCTGTAAGATTCTGACAGTGATGGAGCACTTGAAAGGGGCTTTCTAAGCAAGGCACTGCTTGAAGTACAAAAAGTGGCAGAAAACAGGGCCAACTGAAGGCAGCAGTAATATGTGTACAGAGATATGACATGTATACACACCACTGTAACAGTTCTTAAAGAATTAGTTTTACATAAGTGTTGAAACTCCCACAATGGCACATTAGGCAACAAATAAACATCTCAGGGAAAGAAGTGTTATGCTTTGAGCTTCATTAGATTAGTTAGGTGCACAAGGAAGTTTCTTTGTCTGGGAAAGGCCAAATTAAGAAGTTGGGCACTTAGAATGAAACAGGTATATAAATTAACTATACAACATTTGGACATAAGGCTCTTTATCAGTGAGGGCAACAATTTTAATTTTTTTAATATTTTAATAACCATCCTCTTTTGATTGTTTCTTCCATCAGTGTTAACTGAGGCTACAAAACAAATTAATTTCACATTTTAGCAGCATAAGCCCAGTCAATTACCAGATGACATTCATTTGCTGTATCTCACAAATGAACAGTTTCCATCAACAATTTTAATTGATGCCTATTTCACATGAAATTTGTTCCTCAAGCAAATTATCCAGCTTAAAAGTTCACTGGGCCTGTGCAAGAACATCAATACTACATCAACTTGCACAGGCTTGCAAACAGATACTTGATTTATCTCATGTGAGCAATAATTCTTTTCTGACACAGTCTGTGTTATGAACAATAAACAATCCACTTTTGACCCAGTTTGTGCTGCTTTCTCAGTCAGTAGTTATGGTTTTAATTAGCCATTGCTTTCACAGAGTTTTAGTTTGTTTTTTGGTTTGCTCTTTATAAATCAGAGATGGCATATAGTCTAACTAACCAAACCACTGAAGCAGAGGCAAAAGGAAGAAACTACATGTGTTTATTTTAATCTCTTTAGAGACCAGGATTATTTGGATTAAAAGGAACAGCCATTCAAATAGTCTTTTCCTCATCCAGGGACAACTAATAATCTGACCAAAAATACTAGACCATTAAAAAGAAAGTCAACCCTCTACTAACAAAGAATGTTTTTCAACTGCATAAAATCCTTTCCCCTGTGGAAAAAAATAATTTTACCAGTTTAGAACAAGATTTAAACTGTGAATAACACACTGACACATGGTAAACTGGGTCACATTTTAAATATACTTCATAAGCCAATAAAAATTCTCCAGAAAATGAAATGCCAAGTACCATGATTTGATACTGGCCAAACGCCAGGCCTTCACGAAAGTCATTCACTTGCCCTCTTTCATTACAGTTGGGCAGAGGAGAGGGAAAAAATTAATGAAGGGCTCGTGAGTTAAGGACTGGGAGAAAAAAATGGGCAAAACAGATTCAAATTTAAAGGTATAATGTAAATTAATTATTAACAGCATCAGAGGAGGATAACGAGAAGTAAAATAAGTCTTTAAAACACATTTTTTTTCCCCCAGCTCCTCCCTCCTTCTCACCAATAGCACAGGGAGACATGGTGTGGGGTTTTGGTCTGTTCATGACTCGAGATCTTTTTCCATTCATTCCATTCATTTCCATCCATGGGAGAGGAGTCTTTTCCTGCTCTGCTGTGGGGTCCCTCCCATAGGCAAACAGTTGTCCCAAAACTGTTGAAGCATGGGTCACTCATCCACGGGGTGCAGGACAGGCTGCTCCAGAGTGGAAGCAGGGCCCTCTCTCTATCCCTGGAAGCAGGGCCCTCTCTCTCTATCCCTGGAAGCAGGGCCCTCTCTCTCCATTCAGGTCTCCCACTGGATCACAGCTTTCTCTGGCATGAGCACTTTTCCCATGGGCTGTGAGTGGATCTCTGCATCCCCCAATGGACTTCATGCATTACAGGGGGACAGTTTGTTTTACCATGGTCCACACCACAGCCTGCAGAGAAAAATCTCAGCTCCAACCCTTGGAGCACCTCCTTCCCCTCCTTCTTTTTCCCCAACTGACCTTGGTGCCACCACGTTGTTTCCCCTCCGGTGTCCTCACTTCGTCCTCTGACCAGAAGCAAAACTGCTGCCTGTAGGTACCATTGCCAACAAGTTCCACCAATACAAAGATCCCTGCAGGATCCCAAAGCACTGAGAGGTTGATCTGGTCTAGGTTCCCCATGGGGAGTCACTCATCACGTTCCCACTACCGGCCGGGCGGCCCTGCCACCATCACCTTTTTTTATTATTTAAGGCCTCCCCTCATGCAGGGCACTTGTAAGGGGAGGAGAAGTCTTCAGCCCTGCCCCTGCATGTCCTTTTATCCACAGTGCTGCCAGCTAAGGGTGGCTCGGCAGGCAAGGCCACCGCGGGCTGCACGAGAATGGCGGCGGCTGCAGCGGCGGCCTCTGCACCTCCCCACCCCTGGGGAAAAACTGTGCCTGTGCTGCTTTGATTTTCTTCTTAAATATGTCATCACAGAGGCATTACCAACCTCTCTGACTGGGCCAGCAGCAAGTCCATCTTCAGAGCCATCAGAGATTGGCTCTGTTGGCCATGGTGGAAGCTTCCAGCAGCTTCTCGCAGAAGCCACCCCTGTGTCCCTCTCCAGCTACCAAAATATCAGGCCGTGCCAAATCAACACACCAAGGAAAATGGAAGATGATGAAGACATCTCAGCTAGAATGTTATGTCAAATCTGCAGTAAAATAATTTAAACGCTATCTGTAAAAATGATGTATCTGTATGTCCAAGTACTCATGATTTAAAATCGTAGCTATTAAACAAAAGTGCTTTGCTTCTTATTATTAATGAGTAGCTAACTCATTAATAAGTTAGCTACTTAGGTTTAAAATTCTTCAGTCAAACAGAAACGAAAACAATATAAACAGCTCCTAAATGGGCACATTACAATTATATTTCCACTTCAAGGGCTACTAACTAGACAATAAAAAAGAGGCTTTATAAAATAATTTATCATCCACATAATAGTCTAATTCAGCTAATGTGTTTCTTTATTTTAAAAGTAGGCATGGTGCCCTAGTGACTTCTGACTTTCAGAAACTGTAGCATTTGACTGTCCCATTTCCTCCCATTCACCCCTAGGCAGAATCTGTATTTTTCACTGGATGAAATTTTATCTAAACAAATATCTAGAACTGTATTTACCTTTGAAAATATATTCTGATGAACATTTATTATTACTACTATTACTAATTGTAACATTTTTATCCTTAGCACAAATGTCAAAATAAAAGCAAGCTCTGGGTTTATTCCATGCCATAGCCACCTACACACTTCCTAAATACAAATTTCAGGGCCTAATTCAAAAATCTTGGGCCAAAAATCAAGCATAATATAAAATTACACCAGGATTTCACTTATTGTGATGGATTCTTTATCATAAGTTCTGAGTTAACAAAGAGAAAATGGAAAATCATAGAAATTCGTGATTTGGAAGGGACTCATGAGGAATAAAATAACACAGTGCCATAATCCTAATTAAAACTTAAGCAGTTTCATTGCTATATCCTTATGAGGATATAAGGATATCCTTCCAAGGTTGAGTATAATACAAGTTGCATACACAATTGGCCAAAATACTGTTTTACTCAAACACACTCCATCTTATTGCATTTAAGAGCTCTAAATTCAAAATCTCAAGGTTTCTAGGGTTTGGAATGGCATCTCTGTGGGGCAAGTTGATTTATTTATATATCTATAAATGCATGTGTTTACATAGTTTAAAAGCAGAAGATAAGCATTCAGGAGCTTCCTTTCATATCAGTTTGATTTCTAATTGTATTGTCAAAACTATGATCGAGACATTTAACTGTAGCAAAACAGTTTAAACTAAAGATTGGGAATAACTTTAGGGATAAATTTGAAGGGGGAAAATCTAAATTTAATACAATGGTTCACTTGAAATAGAATTTCATGTTATATACAGAACAACCTCTGACAAATCAGTTTTGTGTCTGATCAATTCAACATTTTCTACTACAATCTCCCAGTATCTCCTTCACTCAAATGGGATTTTTTTTCAGATTACAAATGACAATTAAGCTAAACATCAGTATGGAAATTGTGACACTCATTTTCAGAATAAAATTATCCATTTCCATAACATTTTAAATTTCCAATTATTCTAGATGCAATACCATATTTTTATGTTAAAATCACTGAGAGGCTGAGAAGCATAAGTTTGCTTTCTGCCCAATACATTTTATAAGTGGTTCAAAACTGCTCAGGCTTAAAAATAATTTTAACTAGAGTTTAGAAGGAAACTGAAATGACTGCCTGTTGAGAGCAGGGAATGATACCTCTATGCATGTTATGAAGACTACACAGAGCTTGAAAGTAGATAAGTACAATTCCACTGCTGAAATAAAGGTAGTTTAAGGGATACTATTTATTGTAGATATAACTCAAAGCAATGAAAAGTGCCTATAGTGCTATCAGAATTATAAATGTAGATGATGAAGTAAATGCACACACAAAGAGAGAGGATTTCTTTCACTTCCTCAAGCATCCAAAATCATGACAGGGAACTAACCTGAGGTACTTCTGTCAACAACAATTGATATATACAGTTCAATCAGTTCACACTTCTCCTCAATATGTGCAGTGAAAAAAGAGGCAAGGTGGAAACAGAGAATACCCTTCATGTAAAAGAAAAAAAGTCTTCACTGGAATGGTCTGTGATGAACATCCCTTAATAGGAAAGAAGTATTTAAGATTCAAAAATGTTCATTGGTTGAAAGGAATGACAGCAGTCAGAGGGTCCTCAATCAATCAGAGAGTTTTATCAGTAAATTATGTGCTTGACATGGAAATTGGTATGTTAGTCCCTGACTTTTTTGGGGATAAAGGGAAAAGAGAAACTAAGCTCATGGATAAAAGTGTAGAGTGGAAGCAAAAAGAGAAATTAAACAGGTTATTTTAAAAAGGGGAGAGGAATTAAAGAAAGAAATAGAAAAAGAGAGGAGGAAAATGAGAAAAAAGTGAGGGGAAAAGGGATCAGGAGCCCTTTCTCCAGTGTCAGTCCAGCTGATGGCATGCCAATCCTGGTCTCGGTGTCAGTCCAGGCAGTGAGTGGCTCTCCATCTGCATCTGTCCAGCTGATGAGATGTCCAGGGTCTGGAGGGCACCACTCAAGCTTCAGGTAGGGGGGCACCTTTTTATGGACTGATTTCACTGCCCCAAAGGCAGGCTTCTCACTTTCTATCCTAATTAGTTATCATGAACAGTGTGTTCTTTCACATCTTCTGGGCATGGGTTAGAGGGCTTTGGGGGTCTTGGGTGGTGCCAGATCTGCCTTATAGTCCATGTCCACTTCCCACCAATCGTTTGTGCACTTCTGCTCTATAGTGTTGTGTGTCTCTTGTGTAAAAGTGCTGGCTGATTTCCACCTGGCTTCTTTTCTCCAGCTAAAACTTAGTCTTTCTCACAGTATTTTAGTAAAAATAGTCCTTGGTCATTACCAACCATCCTTGTCTGTTACTACGAAGATTCCTTGGCTCCACAGCCAGCCAGTTACCAGTGCTTGAGACACACACATCTGCCCATTATCTTCTGGGAGCTGAGAGCTTGGAAAGATCTCACTTTGGACCACTGTTTATTGGATCTCAAGAGAGTTGGATTCAGTCACGGTAATTTTCCACCCTGGCCAAAATTCAAGTTGGTAACTTTCATTAATGGTTCGGCAACAGAAATATTACAATACTTGGGTTATTATTCAGACAAGAAAAGTTTGTAAGGCTTCTTGTTAAAAACCAGGTGCTCATTAGACAGCACTACTTCCTGGGAACAGACAGTGTTTCAGATAAGCTGGAGAGGGACTTTGTCCAGGTGCAGTTTGTCAAGGCTGAGGCCTAATGAGAGTTTCTCAGATAACAGTGCAGCCTGAGGGGGGAAGTTGTGACTAAAGGCATCTTCTCTAGGCCTATACATGGTCAAACACTAGAACAGCTTTCCCAGAGCACATAAGGAAATCATAAACTTTGAAATTTTAATGCTCAGCTGACAAAGCTCTGAGCATTCCAACCTAATTTCCAAATTGTCCTGTCCTGAGCAAGAAGATGGACCACAAAGTTCTCTCCAAGAACCACCTTTCTTTAATTCCAAAACTGGTATTAACTTTTAAAAATGTAAATACCAACATACAGATCATTCCAGCAGGTGGTTACCAAGCAGCTCTGAGAAAAGAAGGCGTCAATTTTACAGAAATAGGAAAGAAAAAAAGAGATCAGATTATTATTTTCTCCAGCTGATCTGTCTTAATTTAATTTGCCCATGAGAATTTTACTGTCTGTTATGAGAGGCTCATCCTTTGCTTGATTTTATTTATTTGGAACCACAGCAGCACAGCAACATCTCTCACCTTTTTCCTTCCCAAGACCTGCCTTCTTTACACACTTGCTGGGGAAGAGAGAATTGCAGATGAAGAGGGGGACATGTAGCAGAGTTAGAACACTCACAGCAGGTTGAACTTGAGGCCACTGACAAAGTGTTTGGCATTTGCCCTCACAGCAGTAACACAGAACCCAGGTACCACTGCATCATTAACCCACTGCAGCACCTGATTGTCACAGGGCATGAGTCTCTGATTAATTGTCTCCATTATTTGCTGCCTCACAGACCTTTATTCATCTGAAAATTTCACCAGTAAAGATTTTATATCAATGTCTGGATCAATCATAAAAATATAAAGTAGGCTTGGTCCCCAGGTGCCCATGTCAAAGAGAGAATTTGTCATTGATCTCTCCCCATTAGGAACTTCGTTTTGACACCTTGTCCCATCCCACTGTAAAAGGGGGAGTTGGGGAGGATTCTGTTTTACAGACTTCTCGGATGAAAATAAAGCACGAGCGCAGCAATATTATATCTGAGAAACATTTATTGATAAAGAAGGGTGTGTTTTCCTACCAAAGCGGGACAGAAAAGAGAGCAGAGAGATAAAAGGAGAGAAACAGCAGACAAGGACTGATGGCCACGCTGTACCCCGGGCGCCCCGTTAGCGTCAGCTCGGCAGATGGAGATGTGTGCCCAAGCGGCGATGCGTCTGCTGGCGCAATTTCCAAACAGCAGCGGGCTGCGTGTCTCTTCCATCGGTAAAGAACAGGCTGTCGTGGCCACGGGGGCACTGCTGGAAAAGCTGCAGCTGGTCAGGGTCGGCTGCGGGCTGGTGCTGCGGCAATCGCAGCGGCGGCAGCGGGCCGGGTGCGGGCGGGGTCTGCTCGGCGGCGGAATCTGCGGAGCCCCGCGGCGGCACCTCAGCGAGCGGCTCTGGGCAGGCGGCGAAGCACGGCAGGAGCGATGTGGACAGGGAAGACAGCCAGGGAAGAATAGAAAATGGCTCCCGTGGTGTCGAGTTAACTATTTTTATGTGCCAGGGCTCCTCCCATAGCCTGATTCCCCGGGCATTTTTTCCCGGGCATCAGGGCTCTGCTTTGCCAGCAAGTGGGGTGTTCCTTCAGCCCGATCACGGAAGATTTCTCTGCCCTGATTGACACTTCAGGCGAAGTCTCCAAGGGGACAGGGCTGCCAGCGTGTGTACAGCCCCTACAGGAATCCTTCACCTCGTGTATAACATATGTTGAGGCATAAATAAAAATCAGATTGGTCCCCTCACCACCCCGTGACCCAATATTTTTCATAACGGTAGGGGCAGAAGAAAAGAGAAAGACACACACAGATTGAGAGAGAGAGAAAGAGAGTGAAAGGCTAGGGGCATCTAGCAACTTGTATTTCTTAACGTATTTAATATCTTGTAACAACAGAACTATACACTATTTATATAATAGTATAAATTCAATATTCTGTACAGTCATTCTGGAAGCCTGCTGGACTTGCATGCTAACGTCTCTATTTTGACTTCACGCTCGGGTCCAACATGCAGTTCCACCTCCAAAACATAATAATAGCAACAAAAATAATAGAGTCTATTAACACTGTATTCAGTTATCCTGTACTACAAACACATTGGTTCCAGGTCCTTTCAGAGCTGGGAACATAACTATAACATCAGAATGAGGTAATAATAAACCTGGAATTATTTCTACCCCTACTAACACATACTGTTTTCTTTCTGATCACCTAAAGGGTTCAGTATAATCAATTTGTCAAGTCTCCCACAGACCTTGTCCTTCTCTTAAAAGTAGTGCAGGCTCCTCTAAGGGGTGTCTCTCAAGCTGGACTCCACATTCCTCACAAGCTGGAATGCATGTCTTACAATTCTCTCTCATAACATGTCAGCCTCAGGCACGAACCTCTCAGCACAAGTCTTTTGCCCCAGTGTGGCTTCGTTTCACATGCAGCCGCTCCAGCGGGTGTTCCCAGTTGTCAGTTATTGCCTCCTGCTTTAATGGAGCAAGTCTGGCCAGTTCATCTGTTTTTTCATTCCATTTGGCCACTGAATAACCACCTGTTTGGTGAGTGGCCATCCATACTACTGCAGTCACCTTTCTTAGCAAGTACTGAGAAGTTTTGCTGCTTCTCTTCCTGCCAAACCAGGAACCCCATTTACCTCCCACTTATTCTGTTCCCAGAACTGAAGTTATTCAGTACAGTCCTTAAAGGCAGCAAAGGAATTAATATAGATGACAATAGGAGAGAGGAACAGACATTCATGTTTGAAAATACTTCATACAGCCACCAATTCTCCAACCTGGGCACTATCTTTGCAACAAGCTGTTGCTCAGTATTGGTCTGTAAGGTGACTGCCCTATATTTCCTCACCTTGCCTTCTCCCTTAGCTGAGGCATCAGTGAACTATGCATTTTGCAAGTGTGGTGAGAGGAGTCCTCTGATTTATATTCTGGAGGGAGAGTTGTGCCACTCTCCTCATCTAAGGTGCTCCATTTCTGAATAATTAGAAATTAAGTGGTCCCTTCTGTCACTTTGAAGATGTGACAGTGATGTTTTATTTGTGCATATCACCTCCTAATTGAAGCTCTTTGGGCCACCCTGTCACAGGGAAGGTGTTCCTGTTAAAACTGGCCTCATGACTTTAAATGGTTCCATTTGCACGTGAGCGCAAATCCAATTTCTTCTGCCAAAAGAAATAAAACATCTTTGGAAACAGTAAGTACACCAACAGTGTTGCAACAAACATACTTTAACAAACACACTTGCATCACTAGAGTAGTCTCCACGAGGGGTACCCTATTTTAATTAATACGGTTCCCCTGTCCACAAGATTTTTCACTGGATTCTGCTTCATTCACATAAGAATTTGAGGGAGGTAAAGGGTTATTCCCTGAGTATCAACCCTGCAATTCCTCAAGCAACAGTTTCTCTCTGTTTCACTGCAGCTAGCAAAGCCTAAGGTGATACCTTTTGACCCTAAATTTCCTAATCCAGCCTCTAGCACCTCTTCTGCCTAAACTGGGTGAGGCCTTCAGTTTCCTTGTATGTGATTTCCCTGGTACATGCTCATCCTACTCAGACCTATTAAGGGAGGTGCATCTGGCTTTGTGTTACACTTTGCTGTACATACTTTCTTGGACATCCTGGCTGGCCACTCTGTCACTCCCTGTTCTAGTTGGTTGGTGGAGAGACTGTCCATTAGTGTTTTTGGGATTCCCTTCTGCCAGCCTTGTGACCAAACTGCCTGTCTCATGAGTGGATGCTTCTCTGTCTGGAATAGGAGGAAATCCTGGGAGAAATTCTTGGACAAAATCGAGCATGTCTCACTCTACAAGTTTTTTGTTTGCTGACTATTGGTTCTACTGGACCGTGTTTTCACTCGAAATTAATCCATTCCTGGGCTACCTCTCCCCTGGCCCACACTTTGCCTCCCTGGGCAGTGGTATCTCCTGCAGGGAAGGAGGTGATACCATCCAGGGTAACAGAAAACCTGTATTTTTCCTTGTAATTGTAGTGTCATTGGTTTCAGAGGACCATAAAGCCCTCTAATTAACAGGGTCATCTGATCAGTATCTACTCTCAACATCATAGGTGACTCTTGTAAAGGGATTAAGTTTACTAATGCTACATAATGCAGTATTTTTAAATTGAAATATTGCATGATACTAAATTAAATGCCTCGGAGAAATCAAAGTATCTAATAGTGACACAGGTGTTTTTACCAACCAGACATTGAACTCTGCTGCAAACAAAAGATGACCTGTCTGAGAAGAGGCTTCACAGTGACAAGCTTAATTATATTTATATTATCTAATTTTTATTTGTCAGACTCACAGAGTAGTCATTTCATTATTCTACATCTGGCTAATGTTCACAGCTCCATTGACTCATTCCTTTTAACCAGCAAAACTCTCTTGTCTGTTCTTAATATCTTTTGTCAGTATTCCAAAGAGCATAGATAAATACCAGAGCAAGACCAGGTTCCTTAATTCCTTACTGTGTCTCTTGATATATTTGTAGAATCATAATATGGTTTGGGTTAAAAGAGTCCTTAAATTCTTCTCTTTCTAACACCCCTGGTATGGGCAAGGACACCTTCCACTAGACCAGATGGCTCAAAGCCCCATCCAGCCTGGGATTGCTGGATGTACATTGCCCAGGAAGGGACATCCACAGCTTCTCTGGGCAACCTGTGCCAGTCCCCCACCACCATACATTCCCAACTTTCATAATGTTCTGTGCCAAGCATGCTCTCCTCCTGGACCTTATGGCACATGACACAGACCTGTAAAAAGCTACACTTAATAGGAAGGGGAGGTTACCCACAAGACTAAATAAAAGCAGTCATTTGCTGTAACTTCTAAAGCCAATTCCCATAGAGTAGGTAGAGCTGATTCTTCTACCCAGGAACTGGTTTCAAAGCAATGGATGAATTTGTCCCCATGACTTGTCCTCTGGGCTGCAGCAACAGCTCAAGTATGGAAAACTTGTCTGTAATGTCTGAAAGGATCCTTTCACACTCCCGACATACATATTTGGGCTCTGCTGCCAAAAGCCATGCCAGACTTGTGTGGGTCTCTGTGGGGACAGATAGGATAGAGCTGAGTTACAGACTATGGGATGTGCTTGCAGAATGCCATGACAGCACAAAGCTTGTCTCTGCCTGGCCCTGGGGGCAGGAGGTGCCACGCAGCAGACTCCTCCTGTTGGTCTGGGTCCATGCTTCCAGAGTTTACAGGTCTCTCAAGAGTTTTGGGGTTATTCTTTTTCTCCATTTAGTTCCAGGAGGACTAAGGTGTTCATTCCAACTTTTCTAAAAGAAGAACATCAGAATTTTAAAGCCCTGTACACATGAATATTACTATTCTACTGACAAAATAATATTCAGCTTCTTCCTCAGTTGCCTGCTAAAGTTTTAAAAACATTAAAGCCCTGCTTCTAGCCTGTAAGTTATTTTGAAATTCAAATCCTGTGACTTTTGAAGTAGAATTGTTTCACAGCTGTCAGGAAATATAGAGAGGCAGAGTTGTTTCTCCCAAGTCACACAACAGCTTAGTATCTTACCAAGAATAAATATTTCTTTATGGGTCAGATCATGAACAATTTATTTTTTCATACACTTACAGACATATAAGTAATCGTATTTTATAGAAAGGTTGCTTAGCCAGAAGGAGGACTACAAAAAAATGGAGTGCTTCAAAATCTGATCAACAATAAAAAATGTTCATATAATGCAGCTTCATAGAGACCAGTGCAGTATTCATGTTTAAAGCTGCTATTAGAGTAAAAATATCCTGATGTTTTCTTTGGATCCTTTATGAATTTAAGATGAAGAAAAAGAGAAACTCAAGAAGAGGAAGACAGAATTCAGACATTTATGCAAAAGGATGGATTAGATTTCAGCATTCACTTTGCCTTAGGTACACTTCAGGGAAATTCATGACATAAATATGCATGTATTTGTGCAAATAGGCATAAATCCCACGCACCATTTTAACTGCAGTTTTCATTTTGAAATGTGGGGGGAAAAGACAAATATCTCTTCACTGTTCTCTTTTTCTTCACCACCATACATGGTATTTGCTTTTAAAAGTTTTTTGGCTCCCCAGAAACTGCAATATCCTAATTTAACTGTGCTATGACGCAGCCCATTGGAGCCCAGGCTAGCTCAGAGGACACCGGTGCCGCGCCAGGTGTGGGGAACCACTGTGGCTTGGGACTTTACCAATGGCTGAATCTTTAGAGCTGCTTGCTCTATAGGGCACGTTCTTCCAGCCATGGCAGGGGTCGGGTGAAGGAGGAGGAGGCTCTCTGTAGGAGGTTCCAGCAGGAGAGGTTCATTGAAGCTGAAGGGTCACAACAGGAGAGCCCTGAGCACTGCTGGGCACAGGTTTAAAAACTGCGGCAATTCTGGAGTGGGTACAAATCACAAACCAATGGGGAAGCATCAGGAGAGGGGTGAGGAGGGTAAGGGCACTGTCCTGAGGCCAATGACACAAGGTGGGAGCAGAACAGGGTCACAGGTCCCAATTGGGCCTCAAAGATAGGGAGCCCTCAGGAACTCCAGGGGGGAACACTGGAAGGATTGGCTCAAGGCAGGAGTGACATGGAAGGGACAGAACAAGGGGCAGGGGAACAATAATTGATAGGGAAGGGACAGAACAAGGGGCAGGGTAACAATAATTGATAGGGAAGGGACAGAACAAGGGGCAGGGTAACAATGATTGATAGGGAAGGGACCAGAACAAGGGGCAGGGTAACAATAATTGATAGGGAAAGGACCAGAACAAAGGGAGGGGAAACACCATAAAGGGCAACTGAGGGGAGGATACAATCCTAGGGATAAACCTACTCTGGAAGAACATAAGGGAAATACTAGAACAAACCATCAACATTAAAATCATTAACAACAAACTAACAATAAAAAATACAAGCCACAACAGTGCTGTTAGAAGCCATCAAAAAACTCATTTTGACAGCCAGCTTGGTAGCTTTACACCCTACCTCTGAGTGGCAAGAAGTTCAGGTATCTATTAACTGACTGTGACAACTCTCACACACCTGCTTCTAAGCCCATCAAGGCAAGAAACAAGGTCTGAAGTGAGAACTCTCTCCTAATATAAAAAACATATGTTCTGTAGTTTGTAATGAAACTTCTGCCTGCAGCAGTGGAACCACACTGAACAGGACAGGATGGCACAGAGTCAGGCAGACGCTTCCATTGTACAAACTGTAGTCAGTCAGCCAAAGGATATTTCCATCAGAGGAAGATATAAAGTAGTATGTGTCAGCATCTCATGGCATATACCAGCAAAGTTTTACAGCTTCATTTTCCCCATCAGGAAATTAAGAAGCAAATTAGGTTCTGAAATCAGCCATGGCCACCTCACCACCCCATTGTTGCATAACGCAGCGGGAACAGTAACACTGTGGGCATTCCTGTCCTGTGCCAGGAAATGTTCAAGGCCAGGATGGATGGGGCTTTGAGCAACCTGATCTGGTGAAAGATGTCCCTGCCATGGCAGAGAGTGGGAATAAGATGATCTGTAAGGTCCAGCCCAAACCATTCTGTGTTCTGCTTAGGGTACCTATGTCTGCTAAGCAATTAGTTTGGGGACAGTGGAAGAATTCAGTCTAAACCTCACCTGCTTGTTTAAAATGAGTCAGTGAGACCACTCAGACAACTGCTAGAGAACTGGATTACAAATAATGAAATCTTCTTTCTTGTATATGGAATACGTTCGTACATACACATTTCTGGTTTGGAAAAACTAGTTTAGTGCCTGCTGTATATGGGTTCAGGCTAAAAAATTACTGTATCATGCTGAATGAAAATTTTAAAAATTTTTAGTCTTGCAAATAATATAGTATTTCAACTGCTCTACTTTGTCTCCACCCCAGTTCTGAGTCCAAGACCAGTCTTTTGCTATTTTAAATGCTTATGTAGTCTCTCAATTTTTCCTCTGTGTGTGTGTGTTGATCCAGAATTTAGTCTTTGAACTCAGTAACTCCTCCTATTGAAAGTTTAATTGGACATTGACTGGCAACTCTTGGGAGAATAGTGAGCTCTGACTGCAGTTTTATCTAGAGACTCTGCTGAACACCTCCCACAGCAGTCAATATCTTACAGCAACTGCCCCAAGTAATTTCTACTATATGTTTTTAAATTAACCATAAAGGCACTATAAACTTATTTTCACTGCTTTTCAGCAAAATAGTTCTTATTGTTTGCCATGGGTACAACATCACCACAATGTTCAAAACATACATGGATTTGCAAGACATTCTCCACATCTCTTTCTCACCACTCTGTGCAAGATCAAATTATGAAATGTACAAAAGTCATATAAAGCAAGGAAATAATTAGTAAAAACATATTTACCTTCTAACATTTATTTTCTGACCTTTTCTCAATATCACCCCTGTTTCTCCCATTTTCTCAATTAATAAAAAAATTAAGAATTAAAAAATACCTTTATTCTTAGATCTAGATTGAGGATTTTTATATATAATAATAATTTCTGAAAATCTTAGCGATTACTACGTCTGCAGTTGAAATGCTAGCCCCTGAATGTTTGAAAGACAGTCTAAAATCTAGTAACCTTGAAATGAACACTATCAGACTTTTTAAATGATCTTCCATTATTTCCAGATCACATTTGCTAGAAGATAGGAAATAACATTTCAGGAGAGTTCGATGCTTTATGTTTTATCCGGTGTGTGCACAAAGCCTAAGAAAAGCCAGTTATTGAGTTTTTGAAAACTATTCTGAACAATTCTGAAGGCAGAATTTTAATTTGTGAGCTATACAGAACTTCCACCAACATTTTTACTAAAAGTAAAATCCAACTTTTCTGATAGAAACATAAAAAGTGAAAAACAGCCCCCAAAATCTTTCAACCTTTTTTTACCTCTGTAAAAGTCAGAGGTTTGGCACAGTTGTAGTTGCATTCTGAGGCTAATTAGAACTTCTCCGTTTTTCCTGGAGGTAGCATTTAATAGAGCACTCCTCTGCAGTAGCTCTTAGCTTCTGAAACAAACAAGTAGGAAAACAGTTCCAGTAGGGATAGAAAGAGACACATGAAATAAGGCAGTACATTTTGACTGCAAATGTGGGTCATACAAGAAAGTTCATCCCAGTATCATGACACTGACTTTCTGGAGCTATGCTATTAATAAATTGAATTTTTCAGGATACGTAAAGCGAAGACTAAACTTTTTACTTTGCACAAAAATGAAGTTTCCTACTTTCTTTGTATACACTGGCTTTTAGTTGCATCTTAAAATATGTTATTTTTTTCATTAGAGACAGAATAGAATTTCAACTGTCATAGTTGTATACACTCTAGTCTTTCCTTATTAGGTTATAAAGCTCTGACTCCTTAGTATCTCACCAGTGCACAATTGTTAACAAGCTTTTCCTAACTAATAAGTCAATTCCCCTACCACAATTGTGTAGCTCAAAAACCATAAAATCCACCACCTCTGCAACTGTTCTAATTTATAAATTAGTTCATATTCCCAGATTCCATATCTGGATCTACATATTCACTTACATCTGAATCAGCAGAGCAGTATAAAGAGAATGTTTTGGCTGTAAATCAAAGACAGATGGAATATAGTGAGAATATAATTATTTTCTACAATCTAGTGATGGGTTTAAGATTCAGCTCTCAGGTTTCTTTATTATCTCTATGCTTTTTGCACTCTTCAAGGTAGGAAAGAGCAAGAAAACATGGAACATGTTCTCATGGAACGCAAGGAACATGGGGCATTTCGATTTTGGGGAGGGAATTTGTGGGTTGAGATAAAGAAACTTTATCAGGGAAAGCAAAAGCCACGCACACAAGCAAAGCAAAGCAAAACAAGGAATTGAATCTCTGCTTCCCATGGCCAGACAGGTGTTCAGCCATCTCCAGGACAGCAGATCCCATCACAGGAAACAGTGAGTGGGGAAGATACCACCGTCAGTCTAAACGTCCTCCTCTCCTTCCTCCTTTTTCCCTTCATTTTATATACTCAGCATGATGCCACATGGTCTGGAATATCCCTTTGGTCTCCTGGGGTCACTTATCCAGGCTGTGTCCCTGCCTGCCTTCTCAAGCACCCCCAGCTGGGCTGGCACGAAGAGCAGAGAGGGTCCTGGCTCTGTGCAATCCCTGCTCAGCAATAACAAAAACATCTGTGTGTTATCAACCCTGTGTTCAGCACAAATCCAAAACACAGCCCCACACCAGCCCCTGGGAAGAACCCAACATTGTTCCATGACACTGTTCTTAGAAATTGATTAGAAAATATAAGTGTGCAGTCTTAGAACTTTTCTAAAATAGCAAAATGGTGCCACTGCCTCTTTCTCCCCTGGCCTTATTTAAATACCAGATCATATTTTTTCTTATTTTAGCTGATTAAGATCTTTTTATTCTTCTCTAAGTCTTATCTGGAAAAGTGAGGCTGGTTTTATTATGATTTATAAAGCTTTTAAAATACTACCTCTTAAGTCAATAAAACTGATTTTGTATTGTTGAACAAAGCCAAAGTAATGTGATCATGCAGAAGTTGTGAGACAAGAATGTTATTAAACTCTACACTTTCTTCAGTAACTTATTTAATTATAAGAATTTTGGATGGCATGCTTTCTAAACTTAAGCTCTCTTCCAAAAGATCTAGAATTCAGTTTTTCACATATTGAAATTTCCTTTCTTCTTCAAATTAAATTTCCTGTAATATATATTTTTTAATGATAGAAAATGAAATACTACATTTATAGTGCACCTTTGGTTCATTTAATCTATCAAAAAAACCCCAAAAACATTTCCAAATCATACTAAATCAGTACTGCAGTTCTTCCACACTTCTACATGGAGTCCAATTTATTTTTCTTAGAAGATGTTTAATTTGTGTACAGCTAGAGTGATGTGGCAGCATTGCTCTTTGTTGTAGGTTACAGTGTAAGACATAACCAAAAGTATGTATTCTAGCACCATCTGTTAAAACCAGGTGGGGCAGTGTTGTTTATCTGATCCATGACCCACCCTCCCTCCAGGGGATATCTTCTGCTAATGGGCCAAGCCTGACTGCATGACCGAAAAAATTACACCCTCCCACTGTGAGATGCTCCACCCAGGGGAGGAACCAGACATTCCTACCTGGATAGAATCTGAGACTTGGAACACCACAACCAACATTATCCACTGAATTCCCAGAGGACAGGAGCTACATAACCACCACTGGACCTTCACAGGAAGATCAAATCCTTCTACAGGATCACTGCTTCAACAGAACCACATCTGTCACTCCAAGAGGACTGCAGCCATCATTTAATCAGACTGCTACCAACACTCTGGTGGCAGCCAGCCACCAATAGGGCATCAGGTTGTGTTCTGACTCTGTCACTGTTTCTGTATTGTTGCATTTATTTTAATTTTCCTATTAAATTATATTTCTGACTTGGTATCGCCCACTGGTTTGCTTTCAGTCTTTCTTATGCCAGCAAGAGAAAATGAGGTTACCTCAAGGCTCAGGCATACATCCTGCTCTTCAGTCACATCCTAGCTTTTGTGTGAAGAACTCTGGCTATGCAGACTGAATAAAAACTGGATGACAGCAGGAAAATGCAGTGACACACAGACTTGTCATACCTTTGACACAAATGTATATTCAAATAACAAGAATAGAGCACAGGGCTTCATAACATTTACAGGAGTATTTTACAGGTAAGATACCACTGACACATTTGTCAACTCTAATGAGATGTCAGTAGATAAGATACATCAATGCAGATACATGTGCATTGGAGTATTACAAGGTCTAGGCATTATCACAGTATAATTGCCAAAATTATATGCCACAATAAAATTCCTCTTGGATGTTTGAGCCTTGAGTCTTGCAGATTCCTTCTGACTCTGGTTAATCCCAATTTCGTAATTTGTCTTGTGCTGAGGCCCTTAGCTAACTATCTACTGATGTTTTTAAACACAGTAAACACTAAACCAAAGATTTCCTCAATTTATCACCAACTCAAACACAAAACTATAATAGTCTGAGACAAGCTTTGTTGGGTTTTGTTTAAATTGCAGACTGAATGCTTTATGCTCCTGCATACTGGTTTTTTTCCTTCACCAACCACATTTTTTGCCTGTCAACGTCTATTGACTTTTTCTTCATACTGTAAATTTGGCTTAAGCTTTGGAAATCAGCAGGTTCTGGAAAACTATAAATGCTGAAGAGTTTTAGAGATGTTACTGTCTTCTGTGATTATTTGTATTTCCAGGGCTTGACATCCTCTTGGTTCTGGTAGCTACATTTTACCTTGTGGCACCATTGGTATGTTATCAATGTTTCTCAGCTGAATATTTTATTCTTTTCACAGAGCAGTGAGGGTGGATGTAGGCACTTTGGACCTGATAGTAATTTATCTGATAAGGAGTTGGGTGTTGCTTCATCTTAAAAACCACTGGAGTATCCTGTTGCTATGGATGCACAGTTCAAATCTGCCCTTTGCTGTCATTGTATCATGCAGTACATTTTAAAGGAATATTTTAAAAAACACACTGGGAAACTCAGGCATAGACTGTGCGACCATAGGCTTTTATACGAAGACCACAGCCTTATGCATTGTCATATTAAGAGGCATTTTCATGTTTACTTCAGTCAGGTTTGAATTCAGAGGGAGATGTTTAAGAATTTCATACACATTTAATCACTGTTTCCAAGCAGATAATACTCTTCTCCTGTGGAATTTTCACAAAGAAATTAGAAGGGGAAATAAAAGGACTTCCAGCAGATCAAGGTGATACCAGCTTTTTAGGATCATCTATATTCTATCCATAACATTGTATAATATTTTTATTATTTCCATAAAAGCTTCTGATCTAATCCTATAGATGCCACCTGAAAGAGCTCTGAGCTTTTCCCATCTATGTAGATGTTAGAGTGGAAAACAGAACATTTCTAGCTATGTTAATGAAATCTATCTTTCCCCTATAAGTTTTGTATGAGGAGACAAATGAAGGAACAAACTAATTTCTGGGGGCTAGTTTTCAGTTTTTATTTCAGGGTGACACATTAGTTTCCAATAATGTTTCCTATGTTTTTCAAACAGTGGAGAGCTCAAGCTGTTCTGCAGCTCAGTAGGCAAAGAACAGACTTTGTTGGAGTCATGCAATTAAAAAGTTTTCATCAGCTTTCTGCCAGGATGTAAAAGATAAGCACCTCAGTCATGCAGCCACGGGATCAGCACAGAGACAGGAGTGCATCTGTACTTCTGCAGTAGTGTTTGTCACTGAGAGTCCAAAAATCCAGTCCACTCCTGTGTCATGTCCTGAAGCATCTTTCTTCCACCCCAGCTCTAAGGGGATAATTGGGACTTAGTTGGCTATTCCCATGGGGTACCTCCAGCTGTTTTCTTACAATAGATAACTACAGGCTGTATCGATGCACCAGTACAGAAAAACCTCAAAAGTGAGAATTACATAAAATGGAAGAAATATTTTATCTGTCACTATTTAATTAGAATCCGAGCATGGCCTTGCATTAACTATTTACTACTCTTGTGGAGTAAACAGCTTTATGCCATATATTTGCCTATTAAGATGCACTTAAAAGTAAACTCATTCTATGTGGCTACTGGCCCGGGGGTCCCAGCTAGCCTTGTCCCCCAGCTGCACAGCCAGGGTCAGCTGTTCTCAGGCTGCACTCAGCCCTTAAACGGTGCAAAGCAGAGAGGCTCTCTGCTCTCTGGGCTCCCTGACCCCCCAGAGCCGGGCTTTGAAGTGAAGGCACAAAAAGGCACATTTGGAAAGATGTTTGTTCTTCTCAAGGGGGTGCAGAAGCACCCAGGACCCCGATTTCCAAGCTTTTAACCAGCATCAGTCCAGGGGTGTTCCCCTCTGGGGGACAGATACAATGGGACAGGGAGTGGCCAGCCAGGGACAGACCAAACCCATTGGGGGTAACAGGGACAGACCACTTGGGAAACACCAAATTTAACATCCACCGCCACAACTGTAAATGTGGTAAGGCAAATGTATGGAGTATTTGAATAGCAATAATTATGCTTATATAAGTAGAACACACATTCTACTTGATCTTTTACTTACCAAATTCCCTGATCTGAACAAGGATTTCGGAAATCCATACACTGTTTTTATTGACTCTCCCAAACTCCAGCTTAGTGGGCCCTAATTAAGAATAAACCAAGACATTTTCTGGTAAGGCTAAAGCAATCTTTTTGCTCCAGCCCCAACTCACGCTTGCAGTTATCTGCCCTCAGAAAGCATATTATCACCTGAAATATAAATGTAATAGATCTATATAGGATCCAATGTAAAGATATTGTGTGAAATAGTAAATTACCTTCCCAAAAATTCCATGAGGAACTGAGTACAGAATATGTATATTTCCTTGAACATGAAAAGCCTTTTATTGCCTCACATCAAGGGAGAGAAAAGCCCTCCTAGAATGGAGGGGGTTTGCTATAGACAAGAGAAAATAGGTATGTTTTATCTTAGGTTACAATCTAAAGTTATGTATTCCAGCACCATCTTCATAAACTGTTATACCAGGTGGGACAGTGTTCTTTATCTGATCCATGACCCATCCCTCACCACTCCCTCCAGGGGATAGCTTCTGCTAATGGGCCAAGCCTGACTGCATGAAGGAAAAAATGACATCATCCCACTGTGAGATGCTCCACCCAGGGGAGGAACCAGACATTCCCACCTGGATAGAATCTGAGATTTGGAACACCACAATCAACCTTATCCACTGAATTCCCAGAGGACAAGAGCTACATAACCACCACTGGACCTTCACAGGAAGATCAAACCCTTCTACAGGATCACTGCTTCAACAGAACCACATCTGTCACTCCAAGAGGACTGCAGCCATCATTTAATCAGACTGCTACCCTGGCCAACAGGGCATCAGGTTGTGTTCTGACTCTGTCACTGTTTCTGTATTATTGCATTTTTTTTTAATTTTCCTATTAAATTGTAGTTCTTATTGGTATCGCCCACTGTTTGTTTGCAAACTAGTACAGTGTTTTTTACATGACTATTTGCTTTTGTTTAGTTTTGAAATACATTCCCATTTTTATAGAACAAGTGCAAATAATTCTTGTACACAAATAATAAAACCTATATAGTTTAGTAAAACCATATGTCCATATACAAGCATTTTTAAAAGATTAAATCATACAGAAATTCAAATATTCTTCCTCATTATCTGAGTCTCTGCAGTTACGTGCTTCTGTAGCAATGCTAATTCCTAAAGCAACTTTGTGAAGGATTTTCCAAAGGGCAAGATGCCCAGGACTTACACATCTGTGCCAGAATGGCAGATTTCAGAGCTGCCTGTTTACTGAGGGCAAGGTTATTAAATATCAAGTTGAAATTCTCTTGTAAAGTTGCACTAGACCATACTCATACTATAATTGTCATGTAAGAGTGTAGCAACCTCCCGAAAATTGCTGAATCCTTTGTCCTACCCCCAATGTTTCTTATTTTTCACCACAAAGTCTCTATTAAAGTGAACATAAACTCAGCCTGAAGCTGCTGTTGGACTTCTGCAGGGCAAGATGCTTCCCACCAATTTGTCCCATGAGGAACTCTGCAGACTGGTTTTGAATGTGCCAGGTTCAACATATCAAACATACTTGTTTTACTGAAGGTTATTTTTCCCTGCTATGGATGAGTAATATATGAGGAAAGCAGATTACAAAAAACTGTGAAAATTAAACCACATATGTCTGTTGTAAACGCAGTGTTTAAATTGCTGTGTAGATTGGATATTCTCTAGAGACAGCTGTAGCTTTTTTGCCCACTGAAAGCTTTGAAATAGAAGCTAAGTCTTTTAAACTGGTAACGATTTTCGAATGCCCAACAAATTGCTTTTGTGATTAATGATTAATTTGAATACTCAGGGGTAAACTCCCCAAGCACTTTGGATTAAAAAAAAAAATCTTATTCTCAATACACTTGTTCTGTAATGATGTAGTTTAGAAACTTACCCCTTTGCATTCAGGGATATTCATAATTTGTCTCAAAAGTGATGTGCAAACACTAATGACTTTGCTAGCAATATAATTCCCTAGGAAAACTCGAAGAGTTTGATTGTTTCATGAAAAAAACCTGCAACACATTGAGTACCAAATTTCTAAGGTTTATTTAATCATAGGCTTCAAATAAGTACATATTGAACAGATTTATTGATTCTCAAGACATTTATTTATCACTCTATTCTTTAGCAAAAAAAGAACAGAATACATTAAAGGATTGGTTAATAATGTTAGTACAGAAATACTTCTGGGGAATCTTCTTGTCTTTTCAGAATATACATTAACATTTGCTTGGATTATAGTAATAAAGGGAATCAGCCAAGGAAAACTTCCAGTTTCAAAGATGTTCATCTTGAATGCTCGTCATGGCTGTGCTGTTGGGCCCTTGTACTGCTGTTTTGGCCCCATATACTTTTTTAATTAACATCAGTGTGGCTAAGCAAATAAGATGTTTTGCTGCCTCTATGAAATGGATTCTAGGGATTGGTTGCAATGCATTAACTGTGAAAACATTAAATACCATAAATTTTAGACACAAGCTGCTACCTCCAGAGGTCCCAAATCACAATCTCCTTAGTACATTAAGGAATAATCAATTTTATGTTCTCAAGGTTTGTGAACTGAGCCATAAACTTTTATAACAAAGAACAGTAAACTCTATACTTCTGAAAATGAACACAGTGTGCACTTAATAACATTGCAGTCAAATTATTTGTCTTGCTTTTAATCCCATGAGACATACAAGGAGGGAGCCAAGGCTGAGAAAGAGAATAGCTGAAGTGTTTATTTACTTCATGAAGATTTCCTTGCAAAAAAGAAATTGAGGGAAGGGTCGGGGTATCTTTTTGAGCATTTATCTCATCTTCTTGGACCTTGAATTCTAAGAAAGCTTAAGTGGTTTCTGCAAGCATGAAGACAGTTCTGCAAGCATGTCTCATTGTTTATCTTGTTATGATCTCTGCCTAGTGATGGGACTCCTAGAAATGCAAGCTGGTAAACATACTGATGGTGAAGGATATCCCTGGCAAGCCCACCATGAGCTTTTTGATGGGGAGTAGTTGGCAGGATAAAAAAAAAAAAAAAAATTGATGGAAGACAAAAACTGTGATAACAAATTTGCCCTCTAGGAAAGCACAAGCCAGCAACAGCTATCTCATGAACAGATGTCCTACACACACTTACATATCTACACTAAAAGGTATAAAAAGTAACTCACTGCCTACCTAAAAAGAGCATCAGACCTCACCAACAGATGGGATCCTGGCTGGGAACACCTGACAAACTCCAGTTCCAGGGGTGCAGACCATCTTTAAGAAAGACTTTTCCATTATTGGATAGCCCCATTCCTGGAAGCAGTTTGGTCACAAGTCACATAGGTGTATACAAGTAAATGCTCATAAGTAAATACTTACTTCACAATTGGAATTTTGTAATAGCATGTACATAAATTTATTTTACTCATGCCATAAGCATATTTGCTTTCCTAGTGGTAATTTTGTGTTGGCTTAAGCTGTTTGTGCATATATAATTGGGTTTAATATGTATAAGAAGTCACTATATAACTTAATGATCTTCACAAGTTGGTTGCTTAAGCTTCATAGGTCATCACTGATCCCTTCCTACTACTTCCTACTTGATCTTAAAACATACTCAGCTGTGGGAATCATTAAAAGTAAAAGGTTTTTTTGGGAAAGCTGTAGACCAGGCCTCAGAGACAGAATAAAACAGAAAACTTAGAGATATGCTGTAGATTCTGAAATTAGAAGACTTATATTAGATAGTGAGGAAAGACAGTAAACAATAAACAGTGTCTTGAGTCTAGCTTATGCAAACCTTAGGACAGCAGAAAAATACATCTGACAAGATATCAGAAAGTTCTAATCTCAATAATGGAGCAGTGTGCATTGTACTCTGATTCTTACAAGCAGGCATTGTATTTTAAATAAGCAAGTATTGTTCTGAGCAGCTAGAGCTGTACTTTTAGTGGCTGGCTAAAGTAGCTGTCTGTAAAGCCTCTGCTTTCTGCAATTGGCTGAAAAAGTTTTAAAATGTAATGTAACTCAGAGTTCTTTGGCTGCTTCAGTGGATGAGCTGTTGTCATCTTCCTATTGTCTCAATCATGTAATAAGACTTTTGAAAAATAAAAGGCTCTAGACACATCCTGTCCTGTTAGTGATTTGTACATAAAAACCGTGGCCGACACACTCAGCTATTAAAACTTTGCAAACAATCACATACAAACAGCAGACATCAAATGAAGCTGAGATTTAAAACCACAGCCAAAATCTGCTCAGAACTCTGCACCTTCAGTGCTCAGTCCAGCAGACTTTGAATTCAAATGACCTTTGGTGGGCTTCCCCATGAACAAGGAGGGAAGACCTGCCTTTATTTGATTAATTAACCTTCAGATAGGTCAGTCATCCCTTCATTTCTGCAGTCAAGTGCAGCAGTCAGAAAAGCAACCTGTTCTGTAAGAAAAATGTCACCATTACCTTCCTAGAGGAGCAGTGTGCTGGATCTCTAATTCAGTATTATCCATATGGTTTATGGATCAGTCCAGAAGTTACCTGGGTCTGCTGTTTATCTTTGGTGTGCTACCCCCCACAAACAGGTGTGAATGCTGTAACACAGAACGACAGTGCATCCCATCTCACAGGTACTGTGACCTAATAGTCTTCCCTCTACAACTATTTTCCAAGTGTCTTCAGATGAATATTTACTGGAAAAAATTAGAGTGAGAATTAATAAGGCAAAAAATAAGGAAATATTTTAAGATATTTTTTTCTTTTCTCCAGTAAATGTTAAATAAAAATAATGTCATTACCCCTCACCTCTGCTGGGATTCCACCTAGTGCACTGTGTCCAGCTCACTGAAAAAGGCTGGCCAGAGAGTTGGTAGATGCCCCATCTCTGCAAACATGGTGAGGTTGGACAGGGCTCTGCACAACCTGTTCTAGAGGAAAATGTCCATGCTCACTCAGGGACATTGACCTTTAAAGGTCCCTTCCAACCCAAAGTCTTCCATGATTCAAAGATGACCAGGAACAACTTTTCAGTTTGCATAGTTCAATTTATTATTCTTCTGACTTCATGTAAAATATTTCATCTGATGCTAGCTTGGTTCAGTGGAAAACTTCAGGTCAGCAAGCAATGACTTCAACAGAAGAGCCCATCTGCTTCAGATTAGGTATGATGTAAAGAGCTTGCAGGATGAAAGCCAAAACAGCCACATAGGTAAGGTCCTCAAGTATGGAATAATTACTTTGTCCTCCTGGCCCAGGGCACATTTATCAGCTTACTTTATAAAGTTATGATCTAATTAATCTAGGATTTAGCATATGTTTGTTATGAAATGACCCTTTTTTGAAGGAATGTGGTTCTCCAGTAACATATAACAGACTTGTAGAATGGGGAGAGAAATCTTACTTACACAGACCTCCTATAGCCAGCTCTGACCCCAAGGGACACAGAGTTTCATCTGGATTCTTGGCTATCAAATTACCATTGCCAGCTCAGAGTAATTGACTCTGCTACTTCTACTTTTCTATGTTCATCTGAAAGACATTTCCTTTTATGTTCATTCACTAACAGCATCTTGGAAATGCTTTTTGCATGCTCTTTTCTCTCATGTATGTTTTTTTGGTTTTCAGTTGTTTTGCTCCACATGCTGTGCTTCCATAATTTGGATTCATTGTTTACGTGATAAAGTTCCAAAAGTAGCCTTGAAGAGCTTAAAAGTAGTTTCCTCACCTCCCATTATGTTCCTTTCCTCCAACATTTGGTACTTCACAATTCAACATGCCTATTTCATCAAGCCCCAGAGGCAAAAAATAATGCTTTTACAGGAAGGGAACTGAGATGCAGGCACAAAATAGAGTGTATCCATAGCAGCTTGAAGGCAGGACTTCAAGGACTTGTCTTACCTAAGTGGAAAACCAGAACCAAGTTCTGGCATTCTTATTCCAAATTAACCCTTTTTCCACATTCCTGTCTCTTCTTTTAATTTTCTGTTTTACATATTGCCTGTTTGTATTTAAAACCCAGTAACAAGAAAAGTAAACACTAGCATGTTTTCCTTTTGGCCCTCTGGCTATTTGCACTGACATTACATGTACATGTACATTAAAATAGAAAAGATTTAGGACACCTCAAAATATAAGAGATCTTACTGAACCTTCTGAACTTATACTGACAGAATCTCTCTAGTTGCTAAAAAAATATAGAATCTAAATAGATTTATTCCAGTGCACTTGCAACCCTGCATAGTACACGAGTATATATGACATCCAGAAAATTTCCTTTCAGGACTCAGGGAAGTCACCATCCTCACAGTAAAGAATTTCTTCCTAATATCCAACGAAAATTTCCCCTCTTTCAATTTGTACCCATTACTCCTTGTCCTGTCACTACAGTTCCTGATGAAGAATTCCTCTCCAGTTTCCCTGTAACCCTTGAGATACTGGAAGGTTGCTACGAGGTCTCCATGCAACCTTCTCTTCTCCAGGCTGAAGAGCCCCAGCTTTCACAGCCTGTCCTGATGGGGGAAGTGCTCCAGTCCTCTCAGCAGCTTGGAGACCTCCTCCTCCTTCGAGTTATGTTGGGAACACCAGAACTGGAGGCAGCATTCCAGTGGGGTGTCAAAACTGCACAGCAGAGGGGAAGAATGACCTCCCTTAACCTCCTGGCCATTTCATTCTATTTACTTTCATTTATATCCATCTAAGACATTGAAATAACTCCAGAGAAAGGAGATGAAAAGGGAAGAAACAAGATAGGGAAGAAACAAGATAGGGAAGGGAAGGGAAGAGAAGGGAAAGGAAGGGAAGGGAAGGGAAGAGAAGGGAAAGGAAGGGAAGGGAAGGGAAGAGAAGGGAAAGGAAGGGAAGGGAAGGGAAGAGAAGGGAAAGGAAGGGAAGGGAAGGGAAAAAGAAAATAAACACCAGGGGGAAAGTCTGAAAACAGGAATCTAAAATAGTTTCTTACTGTGACACTACACCGGAAAAGTTGTTGCGCAGTGTATGCCCACTGCCATCTACAGACAGAGAGCAGTGCTCAGAGACAGCCCGGGGAGGAGAACTGGTGAACCCAGGATTTCCCCATTCCCGGATAGGAGCCACTCAGAAGTCTTTAAGTGTACTAGCTCAGCTTTCAGAAACCTACGCACATTCTAAAATTGTCTGTGGCAAAAGCAACAAGGAAAACATAAAAGATAGAAATAGTAATGCACTTGATGTGTCTTCTGGCAACAACAGTACAGAAGAAAATTATATCCTCTTAAAATACATTCTAGTTTAAAAAACAAAGGCAGTTACTATAAATACATGTACCATAATCGTGTTTACTTTTGGTGAAAATTGACTGGAGCATTTCCAACCTCATTAAGGGAAACAGAGACAAGGATTTTATGTGGAGGGAGCTGAAAAGATAAATCATCTGTGTTAACAGTGACTTGTTACTGATACTTTTCCTGTTAGCATGATCTTTCCTTTCTACAACAACATTAAATGTAACTGCATCTTATACAGCCAGCACACACATAGAATATTACCATCATCATCTCTTCAAAACAACACCCTCAATAACATTATCACATTCCATGAAACACTTATTTTGTAAGAGTTTATGATGGATTAAGGAAGTCCTAGTTTTACAATAAAGCAAAACGAAAACACCACTTGTAGAAGAGCAAAATAGAATTCTGTCTCCAGACAAACACAAAGGCTTTGAAAAGTAAACAGAAAGTAAAATTTCAAAACAAAAATGTCCCCAGTTAAGAATAAAACTGTGCTGCAATTTCAGACAAACTTTTCTAACATTTCTTAATGAGCATTTCGAACACTGCAGAATGTGCCCTCTTCTTTATTGGTATGTGGAAGTACCTCAAGTTTTGGGGGGTTTTTGCCCCCAAAAAAGTGACAAGCAGTGTTTAAATCTTCATTAGGTTAAAATATGTCACTTTAATGAGATTTTGCTGAGATCAGAAAAATAAAGGAAAAAACATTGCACAGAAACTGTGTAGAGCCTTTAAAACAGCACAGTTATCGTCAAGATCTTACAGAAAGAACATTTTCATGAAACAGATATCAGGAATATTACACATATTGAAACAAATATATTTACACATACTTTTTTTAACACTGGTGTAACATTTATCTTAATTTTATTTGAAAGAAAGAGCACACTTCTTTTTTAATTCAATGGGACTATTAAGAAGTAGTTGAAGACCTATCTCCTTGGAATATCAAATTTAATGACCACATCTGGCAGTCGTTTTCAGTCATTGTCAACTTCATACCATTGAAAACATGGGTTACCACACCATCTGCAGGACTGGAATGCCACTGATATGCAGTAAATCCTGGCTCAATGAAAGCAATTGACCTCCTCCACAAAAGATAAGGGTGTTGTGTTTGGGTAGTAATAGCATAAGGAAAGTTATGTCCAGAGCTGAGCCTGCCACAGTTGTCCTTCCTAAACCACTGTAAGGTGCAACCTTAATTAATCTAGCAAGGCTACATTAACACAAATTAATCTAGCAAGGCTACATGTTGATGAAAATTTTAAAATAGTGGTAACTATATTACTTGCTTATACCACATTTCTCCAAATAGGTTAATAAAGTAATTTTTGCACCATTTTCAAAATAATAATTTTAGATACTTCACTTCCCATAGTCTTGGCTCCTGAATATAAAAAGAGGCCCTCCTAAAAGCCTTAGCACAAGCAGAGAATGGATGAATATGTATAATTGAATTTACTTGCAAAATGTGCCTGCAGCCAAAGAAAACTCCAGAAAGCATGGAGCAACTTTATGCATGTGGTAATAGCTTCCACAGCATCCAATTCAACAGACTAAAAAAGAATAGAAGTTATAGAATAATATTGCCCTGGGTAGACAGAGCTGTATTTTATGGAAGAAGTCTGGAAGCACATCAATCTTCTCTCATATGTTTCTAGTTACTGTCTTTACTGTGTAACAAAACTGTCAAGTTCTTTTGGCTATTGAAAATTCTCTACCTTTCCTGTCAAGCAGCAAAACCTATAAATATTTCAAAATATACTCTATTTTCCTCTGTTCCTCTTTAAGCTGTACAGGAGTGTGGAGAAACACTTATGAATCACATACTATTGTGTACCTTTAATGAAATGCAGAGCATTATAAGGGTGTGCCTACACTTCAACAGCATCAGCCTCATTAAGATTTAAAAACATTTCTTTGTGTTGAAGAAAATAAAACATATGAGGTTACCTGATGAAAGACTTAAAATTGAGGGATGATAATTAACATGGAGGTGGCTCCTTGCTAAACTTTTTGTGCTGCTCCTGGAATCTAAAACACTGACTCACAGTTAGGGAACACAGCACATATTCAGTGTGTATTAATGCAAGGCAACTTTGCAAAGGTGTTTAATTTCTTCATCCCCTGCTTCTGCTTGTTCAGATAATCCTGGAAAATTCTTTCTACGTTTTTTTTCCCTTTTTTCCTTTTTTTTTTAAAATTTTTATTTTTATTGCCACCCCCCACACTGGCATTATGGAAAGCACTATACACTGCCAGCCAACCTTACCACTTCATTAATGTAATTTTTGGCATTAAAGTTGTTGGTTATTCTTCAATCCTTCACAGAGGAACTGTCAAATCCAATTTCTTTTGTCACACAAACTACTTCTTTTAGTCTTTCTTTGTCCAGAATAGTCAAAGAAAAGATCACATAGTGTATTCTTTTCTGAGGCTTAGGTTGGCTTTATTTTTCTTTTCTAAGTCATGTAAGGACTGTGTGCTGAAATAAAGTTCATGACCCAGCAAATATGCTGTGCACTGATCTCTAAATGTAACAACAACTCTGGAACAACTCCCCTAGTTATCAAGTGATTTTGTAGTTCATTCAATAAGTACATCACATTTATATAAAAATATTAATCAAAAATTCACAATTTTTTTTGCTTGTTCTTGCTGTATAACCATTTCCCCAAGAATTCCCTCAGTTCTTCATTCATGTTTCTTCAGTTTTCTTCCTATAAAACATTAAATAGGCAACACCCTCCTAAAACCCCATTTCTCTGAGGTGTGAGATAAAGCACCAAACTCTCCACTGCTAATCCAAGTTCACATTGCTTAGCCAGAAACAGAGATAAATAAAAATAAACTGTAAGACTACTTTATTTGTAGAAAATAAGTAATAGATTATTAAGACATCATAGTATGATTTACTCATGGCCTAAAAAAACATTTTAACAGAACTCTGTAATAGAAGCCAGTTCACAACTACAAACTCACATAAGGGTTGAAGGAACCCCGGCCAAAAAAACCCCCAACATTATAATTTTTAAGCAAGAACAATGCCAAATAAAGACTTCATGGTAAAAAACATGCCATATAGTAGAGACAAAGAAAAAAGCCATTTCAAGTGTTTTCTGTTGCTAAGATTGGGCTAGAAAAATTCAATTTTTTTTAATTTAAATTGTGAAGGGCTTTCATTTCAAAACCTGCTTCTTCATGACAGCAATTTATTTTCTGTTGAGAGGTTGATGAACAGATTTTATCCTACATTTATAAATTCATTTAGAGGAGAGGTAAAATGTTGTTGAAAACACACTTCATTCTACAAAAGACAAGTTAGTGTCTCAACACAAGCAAAGAGAATGCTTCGTACCCCCTGGAATAAGGTGTCCCAAATTGTTTCATCCAATATGGTCACAGATATCTAGCTGATGCTAGATGAACTGTGAAAGCCTCCAGACTACAGCACTCCTCTCAGATGTCATAAAGTGCCTCCAACTGAATATAGAGCTTGAATTAGGCAGAGGCACTCAGGTCCTGGCCTGCAGCATCCCCAAGGAGTTCTGCTCTGTATTGTTATCACTTCACTGGTCCCTTCTCCCCAGATACTTGGCTCCTGTGCAGGAAGAAGTTATTCTTCCAGGCTAGTCTACCACGGGATGAAATGAAAATCCATGCCATTTTGATCCTTGGGGAACAGCAGAACTTTCCAACATAGGATTTTAGAAGACATTAAAGGGAGTAGGCCTTTACATTTTTTTAAATATCACTTGTTTTAGAAACTTCCATTTTCTTACAGCAGAAAAAGAAGTTATGCTGACTGTACTTTGCTCCCTTTTAGTTGTGCATTTCCATGCTGCCAGATTTCTTATTCTCTAGACCTGTTTTTCCTGTCTCCTTGACTTTACCTTCTTCCCAATCTGCTTACAGCAACTCATGCCAGCAGTAGAAGAAAGCACATCGTGCTAAGATAAAAGTTCATTGTGTTGCCAAAGAATTTAGGTTAGAAATTTGGATTCCTATGACTATGAAAACTTGATACCAGAGAAGACTGTTGTATGAATAAATGTTTGAACTCTTAGGCCCTTGGTGGTAAAGGGGAGAATATAGGAGACAGAAGGGACAGAGAAGGAAAGACAATAGAGTGAACTATAGTCTTCCTATTCATAGTTACTATCTTGAAACCATTTCAAGTTCCTGCTGTTTAGAACACATTCATGGATAGTATTCCAGACATAGGTTCTGGCAGTAAAACATTATTTACTACTTTACTACAAGGAAGTTTACAGAACATGAAGTTACTGTTGCATAAATTAGTGTGGGTGGTATCACTCCAAAAGATTCTGGCTGCCAGATGGAATGAATATGAGACAGCATTTCTCTATTAACTGAGATAGCACACGAGCAGTATTTCATTTGTATTTATCACCAATTCACATTTCAGGACATCAGACAGGAGTCATACAAATTGACATGGGTTGCCTTCACTTCCTGCACACAATCAAGTCCTTAACAACAGAGGCAGTTCTAATGGTGCCTAGCAAATTCCTGATTCAGGAATTACAGACTTGAGAAAAATGACAGTGACTTAAAGGCTGTTGCTACACTTCTGTATGAAGAATGCTTATTATACAAAAGGTTTTGAAAATGTGGAGTTTGGTTTTAAACAGAAACTGGTAAATATATAGTCTCTTGGCTTTAGGAGTTTGTTGCTTTATTCAATGTAGAGAAAAGACTAAAACCACATAAGTTTTCAAAGTTATCCATAGTTTTCTTAGTTTTTACCAAATACCAGGAAGATAAAAGCCATACTGCAGCAATAAGGTGATCTAATATACGTTACACAGATAAAGCACCTGTGCAAATTTCACTGATGGTTCAGCTGTTGATATTTTTCCTACCAGTCCAAATATATAACCTTAATAATAACAGATGGTTGTGTGACCTCCAGCTATGCCCAGGACCTCAAAGGAAGGAGGATGCAGGGAAATGTTTTGCCTTACTCAGTACAATGGAAAGACAAACAAAATCTGATAAGAACATGCTTACACAGTTAGGAATCATGAGCCACATGCACAAGCCCCTCTTGCTTTTTACTGTTCCCCAGGAACTTTGCCCTGTTGATTCCAGCGCTGCATGAAAGGAAAGGAACTCAAAATTTAGAGGGTCAGGCACAGTAAAAGAGTATAATTGATTATAAAATATAGTGCTATGTAAAGTAATAGCCAGCCCAACATGTAAAATCTGTGAGAATAGCCCAAGAAGCACTCTAGCACTAGAATGTGTATGGAAAAAAATCATAATGGGTCATTCTGTAGCTAGACAGCTCTATACTTTCCCTCAGTTTGGATTTTCCTGTTGTCAGGTTGATTAATGGAATGTCTTCACATTAATCTGCTTTTGGACACCTTAAATCTCAACAAGTCCAATTCATGTTCTTGCCACCAAGATTTCCAGTAGATTTCTTCCAGCATGTCAGAATGACAGATAAGTTCCTGCAGCCAACCTTGTAAAGGGCTCATTATCGTTTTCAGACTCATGTACTCACCCTGGAGGTCCTCTGTACAAAGGGCTCCAGAGTTTTGGGTCATTTTAAAATCTGTGTTGAGTGAAGGTGTCATTTCTCTACTCGAGGAAGCTTTGGAACAGTGTTAAAAGCCACATTCTGAATTTTGTACCATTTTATATTATCAGTCTACATATTCTAGAAATAATTGCAATAAACCCTAAACCTAAGTGTAGCTCAATCCAGCACACCCTTGCTGTATTTCATTTATGTGGTTGTCTGCCCTATGTTTCAAAGTTATTTATGGGGTGGTTCTATTAATTTTATTTAGAAAGTTTCAAGCTCTCACTGGCAACAAAGCAGCATTATCAGTATATATTTTTAATCCAGCTGCAGAATGCTGGATTAAAATGCTGTTGGGTACAACAATTGCTTTCACTGTTTAAAGGGAGAATTTGGGGGAAAAAAAAAGTACAACTGAAATCCCTTACATGAGGTCAAAATAAACTTATTCTTACACTTTTTTTTTTTTACATTTTGTTTGCAGTAGTGAGCTCAATCAGGCTCCAGTGTAGCTGCATCAGTAATGGTGCTTTATTATAATTGTCCTGGGTTTTGCACTGAATGAGTGAATTTATGAGTAAGCAATGAAGTGGCAGATTGATCAACCACTTGGGAGAGATCCTGCCTCTGCTCCACACTGTGCCATCATTCATACTCCAAGTTTGTGACACTGGCTTACAAATTTGGGAGCAGGAGGAGGAAGGGAAAAGGATATTCATGATATTTTATTTGAGTTTGAGGGCATGAGAGGGTATCCTCAGTAGGAAATGTTCCATATCCTTTGCTGTCATGATTGTTTTTTCCAGTCAGCAACTAGAATCTGAAACAAACAAAAAAAAAAATTAAACCATGCAGATATTCCAAGCAATCAAGTAATCTAAGACAGAAGCATAAAATGGGGTGAAATTAGGTAACTACTAAAAAAGTTTCTATTAATTGCAAGCAAGACATTTTATAAATTAAAGCTTGAGTTTCTGGGCAGCTGCACACATGTGTCTAGAAGTTACAACCACATTTAGACCCCATCTACTGCCTAAGATCCATGCAAAGCAACTTGAAATACCTGTCACAGAACCAATGACATTAATATACCAGTGTAGGCATCAACTCTCTGCAAATAAATAATAAGTAAATGTATACAAAAATACTTCTCATTTTTATCCCATCTCAGAATTGCCATCTGTAGCTGCCAACCAGATACCAGAGATATTTGTGAAAGTTCTCCTCCCTTCTAGAGCAAAGGAAGGCTTTTCCTTCCCTTCCAGTCAATACCAGCTGTTTTTCTGGAAGCATGATTTTACAGTCCAAATCTGTAATTTCATACATAGTGAAGGGCACTTCTCTCCAGCTGAGATCAGAAAAGTTCCTCAGGAAACAATCTGGTTGAAATCACATCCTTTTCCTGCCTGGTTTTCTGAACTGTCCAACACCTTTCAGGCCATACTCTCCTGGTAATACAGTAAGGAGCTCAAAGTTTCTACACCATATATTTACCAAATGCTTTAAACTGGGTTTCAAGGGGAGAGAGGATGCAACCAGTGTCTCCAGAAAAAGCCCAAGGGTGGCAAGCCAGAGTCAGGGGTGAAATCAGTAGCCCAGCTGAGGTGCATGTGCACCAATGCATGCAGCATGGGTGACAAACAAGAGGAGCTGAAGGCCATGGTGCAGCAGCAAAGCTGAGATGTTGTTGCCATCACAGAAAGGTGGTGGGACTACTCACATAACCAGAGCACTGCACTGCACAAGCTCTTCAGAAGAGACAGGAGAGGGAGAAGAGGTGGAGGGGTGGTGGCTCTGTGTGTTAGGGAGGCTCTCAATGCCCTGGAAATTGAGATTAATGATGATAAGGTTGAATGCCCACAGGTAGGAATCAGGGTGAAGGCCAACAAGGCTGACGTCCTGGCGGGAGTCTGTTATCATCCACCCAACCAGGTTCAAAAGTTGGATGACTTATTCTACAAGCATCTGGAGGGTGTTTCAAGAACACCAGACCTTGTTCTTTAGCCTGCCAGATGAAATCATGAAGGCACAGGAACAGACTGTCTCTATGTCCTGAGAGATGAGCTGACAATAAAAATGGCCGGCCTGGGTGGGCAAGGAGCTTTTGAAGGACCTAAGGGNTGAAGTGGCAGATTGATCAACCACTTGGGAGAGATCCTGCCTCTGCTCCACACTGTGCCATCATTCATACTCCAAGTTTGTGACACTGGCTTACGAATTTGGGAGCAGGAGGAGGAAGGGAAAAGGATATTCATGATATTTTATTTGAGTTTGAGGGCATGAGAGGGTATCCTCAGTAGGAAATGTTCCATATCCTTTGCTGTCATGATTGTTTTTTCCAGTCAGCAACTAGAATCTGAAACAAACAAAAAAAAAAATTAAACCATGCAGATATTCCAAGCAATCAAGTAATCTAAGACAGAAGCATAAAATGGGGTGAAATTAGGTAACTACTAAAAAAGTTTCTATTAATTGCAAGCAAGACATTTTATAAATTAAAGCTTGAGTTTCTGGGCAGCTGCACACATGTGTCTAGAAGTTACAACCACATTTAGACCCCATCTACTGCCTAAGATCCATGCAAAGCAACTTGAAATACCTGTCACAGAACCAATGACATTAATATACCAGTGTAGGCATCAACTCTCTGCAAATAAATAATAAGTAAATGTATACAAAAATACTTCTCATTTTTATCCCATCTCAGAATTGCCATCTGTAGCTGCCAACCAGATACCAGAGATATTTGTGAAAGTTCTCCTCCCTTCTAGAGCAAAGGAAGGCTTTTCCTTCCCTTCCAGTCAATACCAGCTGTTTTTCTGGAAGCATGATTTTACAGTCCAAATCTGTAATTTCATACATAGTGAAGGGCACTTCTCTCCAGCTGAGATCAGAAAAGTTCCTCAGGAAACAATCTGGTTGAAATCACATCCTTTTCCTGCCTGGTTTTCTGAACTGTCCAACACCTTTCAGGCCATACTCTCCTGGTAATACAGTAAGGAGCTCAAAGTTTCTACACCATATATTTACCAAATGCTTTAAACTGGGTTTCAAGGGGAGAGAGGATGCAACCAGTGTCTCCAGAAAAAGCCCAAGGGTGGCAAGCCAGAGTCAGGGGTGAAATCAGTAGCCCAGCTGAGGTGCATGTGCACCAATGCATGCAGCATGGGTGACAAACAAGAGGAGCTGAAGGCCATGGTGCAGCAGCAAAGCTGAGATGTTGTTGCCATCACAGAAAGGTGGTGGGACTACTCACATAACCAGAGCACTGCACTGCACAAGCTCTTCAGAAGAGACAGGAGAGGGAGAAGAGGTGGAGGGGTGGTGGCTCTGTGTGTTAGGGAGGCTCTCAATGCCCTGGAAATTGAGATTAATGATGATAAGGTTGAATGCCCACAGGTAGGAATCAGGGTGAAGGCCAACAAGGCTGACGTCCTGGCGGGAGTCCGTTATCATCCACCCAACCAGGTTCAAAAGTTGGATGACTTATTCTACAAGCATCTGGAGGGTGTTTCAAGAACACCAGCCCTTGTTCTTTAGCCTGCCAGATGAAATCATGAAGGCACAGGAACAGACTGTCTCTATGTCCTGAGAGATGAGCTGACAATAAAAATGGCCGGCCTGGGTGGGCAAGGAGCTTTTGAAGGACCTAAGGGAAAAAAGAGGGTGTATCACCTTTGAACAGAGGGTCCAGTATCTCAGAAAATGCTTAAGGGAGTTGCTAGGTCATGTAGGAAAGAAAACAGATGCAAAACCCCAGTGAGAACTCAATCTGGCCACTTCTGTGAAGGACAATAAAAAATGTTTTAATTAATGGCAAAAGGAAGGGCAAGGAAAACCTCCATTCTCTGTTAGATGTGGGAAGGAATTTAGTGATTAAAGATGAGGAAAAGATGAGTCTTTCTGCCTCAATTTTCAGCAGAAAGACAAGTTGTCCTCAGGACAGCTGTCCTCCTGGGCTGGTCGATGGGGTCAGAGAGCAGAAGAGCCCCCCTGTTATCCAGGGGGAAGCAGTCAGAGACCTGCTGAGCCACTTTGATGCTCACAGCTCTGTGGGACTGGATGGGATCCATCGCAGGGTGATGAGGGAGCTGGCAGAAGAGCTCCCCAAGGTGCTCTCCATCATTTTCCATCAGTCCCTGCTCACTGGGGAGCTCCCAGATGAAGGAAAGGTGCCCAAAGTGATTCCCATCCACAGGAGTGGCCAGAAGGAGGATCTGGGAAACTACAGGCCTGTCAGCCTGACCTCATTGCCTGGCAAAATTATGGAACAGATCGTCCTGAGTGCAGTGAAAGAGCAAACCTACAGAATGGCCAAGGGATCAGAGCCAGCCAGCACAGGTTTAGGGGGGCAGATTCTGCCTGGCCAACCTGGTCTCCTTTAATGACCTGGTGACCCACCTGGTGGATGTGGGAAGGCTGTGGATGTTGTCTGCCTGGACTCCAGCAAGGCCTTTGACACTGTCTCCCACAGCACACTCCTGGCAAAGCTGGCAGCCCATGGCTTGGACAGGAGCACTCTCTGCTGGGTTAGAACTGGCTGCATGGCTGCCCAGAGAGTGCTGGAGAAGGGGCTGCATCAGCTGGGGACAGGCACCAGTGGTGACCCCAGGGCTCTGTGCTGGGGCCAGCCCTGCTCAGCACCTTCAGGGGTGATCCAGATGAGGGCAGTGAGTCCACCTTCAGTAGATTTGCAGATGACACCAGGCTGGGAGCGTGTGTCAATCTGTTGGAAGGTAGGAGGGCCCTGCAGAGGGACCTGGACAAGCTGGAGAGATGGGCTGAGTCCAACATGGAGTTTAACAAGGCCAAGTGCTGGGTCCTGCATTTTGGCCACAATAACCCCTGCTGTGCTGCAGGGTGGGAACAGAGTGGCTGGACAGTGCCCAGAAGGAAAGACACCCGGGGGTGCTGGTGACAGCAGCTGAACAGGAGCCAGCTCTGTGCCCTGCTGGCCAAGAAGGCCAAGGGCATCCTGGCCTGGGTCAGGGATGGTGTGGCCAGCAGGAGCAGGGAGGTCATTCTGCCCCTGCACTGGGCACTGGTGAGGGCACACCTGGAGTGCTGTGTCCAGTTCTGGGCCCCTCAGTTTGGGAAGGATGTTGAGATTCTTGAATACGTCCAGAGGAGGGCAACGAGGCTGGTGAAGGGCTTGGACCAGAAGCATTGTGAGGAACAACTGAGGGAGCTGGGCTTTTGAAGCCTGGAGAAAAGGAGGCTCAGGGGTGACCTTTCACTCTCTACAACTCCCTGAAAGGTGGCTGTAGCCAGGTGAGGGTCGGTTTCTCCTCCCACTGACAGAACAAGAGAACAGTCTTAAGCCGTGACAGGGCAAGTTTAGGCTAGACATCAGGAAAAAATTCTTCACAGAAAGAGTGGTTGGGCATTGGAATGGGCTGCCCAGGGAGGTGGTGGAGACACCATTACTGGAGCTGTTTTAAAAAAAGATTGGACGTGGCACTCAGTTCCAGGGATTAGTTGATAAGGAGGTGTTAGGTGATAGGTTGGACTTGATGATCTCAAAGTGACATTTGATCTCAAAACGAACTCACAAATTCATTCTGTGATTCTGTGAATACTGTTAAATTGCAGATGTTCCTATATTAAATGTGAAACTCCCTCTGCAGTTCAGGTTGAAATCACTGTTGATGTGCCCAGTTTTCATTCATTAATCAGTATTAACTTCAATGTGTAAATAAATAACTCATAAGTACTAATTATGGTATAACTTATGAGTACTAATTATGGTGTAAATAAATCCTTAGATATCAGTTCCCCATTTTATACTATTTAACTCATGAACACTATTACAAGATCAAGTACAAATACTGAAATTCAGTTGAAATCTTGAATTTAATTTAAATTTGATTAATATGTTTGCGTGCACTGCTTCCTTACATTCTCTTAAAAGTGAAAACTGGTACTCTTTATAGAAGTTCAACACTCACATGAAGAAAACCTGATGGAGAAGGAAAATATTTCATAACCTTCATTCTGAAAAGTGGTTGATACTTTGCATGGAGACTTCTCTCTCGTCTACTTAACAGGACACAGAACGTTTAAATGAGAACATCTGCAGCGTTCTTTCAATACTCTGGGGAGAGCATGAAAAGCAATATGTTACAGAAGGAGCAGAAGCAATGGGGATTCTTTCTTTGCAACTCAGTTAATATAAGCTGCATGTAGGCATATTTAATTTTTTTAAATGAGTTTACTTAGAATTCTTAAAGAAACCAGCTGTTGTTACTGTATCTGTGCTTCAAAATCCTCTGAGTCTGACAGTTGAAGGCTTACATACTTATTCCATCAATTTAGATGACTGTGAACATTTCTTATAGAATAATTGTGCTGCATAATGCATGACTATTCATTCTCTTGTAATGTCATTTGAAAGAAAGGAACAAGAGGTGGAAAGAAGCAGGGGGGTTCTGGTGGGTTTTTGTGGTTGTTTGGGGAGGGTTGTTTTTCGTTTGTTTGTTTGTTTGGTTTGGTTTTTGTTTGAGGGTGTTTTTGTGCACTTGGAAATTAGAAAAGTCCAAGAGTGTTAGTGGTGCTTTCATAGGGCCTAAGTTGACAAACCTAGGTCTCTGAATAATCCTCAGTGTCCCTTTGGTTTACATTAGCCACAGAATCCCATATTTTTTCATAGTCTGGGTCTAATTACTTCCAAACTTTATGTCTGTTTTGAAAAAGGACACAGAACAAACCAGTATCCAAACTGTGGATGCATCATCTGCCTAACCATCATAAACTTCCTTAGGAAATTTAATTTCCAAGGTGATATTAAACCAAGGAAACTGCTTGGTAAATGCACTTGATGTTGGTACTCTTAAAGCAGAAGAAAGTTTTATGGGGGAAAAAAATCTCCTGAATATTTACCTTATCTCTATCCTTTTCTTGTTGTCTCCCAGTTTTCCTTCTGGATCTTTTGAAAAAAATGATCTTGCTAAGCCTATTGTAAATAATTGGAGAGTGGCATCTGAAAAAATAGTGCCCATTTGCAGAACCTACAGTTTTCTCCAGAAGTCAAGGCCAAGAGACTTCCAGTCCCTTTCTCCTCCCACCCAGTTCTGTCTGTAAGCACTCAAACTAATCACAGCAGAACTCACAGAACTCTGTCCTTCATTTCTTGTTTATCAGAATGTTTTCTTTTGGTAGAGTCCAACACAGCTGGGTGTAGAAGGGCTTACATTTTCCTAACATGCCATACATACAATAATTAATATAAAGGCTAATAAGGAGAATGAGAATGTTTACTAAACTGCCCATTTATAACAGCAACCTCTGTTTCATCTAAGTTCTTATGCTGTACAGCCATCTAAAAGTCCCTTGTCCCTGCTGTCATCCATCCCTATGGGTATTTATGTTGAAAGGTTTAAGACAAGACACTTAGAATACCTGAGTTGCTTTAGAGTGATTCTACTTGACCTCTTTATGAATAAAACAAAATCTCTTGGCAGACATTTTCCAGTAGAAAATAACCCCAGGTTTTCAGACCACATCAGGTGAAGTAAAATGCTGATGTAGGCCTTTTGGCAGGTCTTCCCATTCAAAAAAGAACATAGCAATACCTTGGAAATCCATTAAGGCATCCCAGTTGGTAGAGCAAATGTGGAGAATGGATCATAGACAAGAGCATAGAAATGCTGCACTCTGATATCCAGTGTAGAGTTTTCCTCCTCTCAATGCTCTCAAAACCTGTCCAATGTGAGGGTGCAATTAAACTATGCCTTAAAATCTGTGAAAAACTATGAACTACACCTTTAGAAAGAACTTCAGTTTCTCAGCTGAGGGATTTCTTTTGCTTTAATCCAATATACCAAGTGTTTTACCCTGGCTGACCCAAGAATCAGATAGTATCAGCAAACACCATGAGATTAAATCAACATCAATACCCCCAAAACTCTCAGTAGATATGTGACAGCAATGAACTTCATGTGTACCACTGAGGCTGGAAGTAAATTATCTGAAGTAAACTTACCAGAATAAACTTTGGGGGTTTAAGGAGTGAAGTGGAGATACTCCTAACAGGAGCAGTGAAACTGAAAGAAATAAGAGAAAGAAATCAAGAATAGACTGAAAGGCTGATTTATTCTGTGTGAGAATATGGCAAAATGGATTAAAACCATCTTTCTTCCAAGGAACAGTATAAGAGCAAAATCTGGACTTCTTTTAAAAAAACTTTGCAATGCACTTTAGACTTAGATACAAGCAACTTCTCATGCCATACAGGTAGTTCTCACTTCTCATTATCTTTAATAAGAGCATATGGCCATAAGAAAAATGTGGCACAGTGATTCGTGCCATGGATCAAATATGACCAGGCTAATATAGCAGAATAAAAGAATCACTGAGAAAAGAACTTTAAAAATTTGAATGCAAGTTGTGAATGCAGCCAATGAAAAGAAGAGGAAAAGAAGTTAAAGGTCTAATTAAGGTGAATTAAAAAACATTCTTGCATTCAACTGCTTTAACTGCTAACATACACCCAAGAGATAAAAAAGCCTGTACTGGCTCTTTGTATGCAGGTGTGTAGGTTGTTTTATTTGAACAGAGATGGCAAGGAAATTCTGAATTAGAGACCTATCAGCTCTAGCTATCAATAGGCAGAGACTTGAAAGTCATCCTCCCATTGAGATTTTCAGCAATAAATGGCTTTTCTCTAATCAGTCTGCTTCTGAAGACAAACATGATTCTGCAACTATACGTAGTATTTAGAAACCCTAATTAAGGTTGCCCTTGATGACAATAGTAACAACTATGGATTTAAGCACCAGTTAATCTTTTTGCCTGTGATAAATGTGAAAATGGAAAGGCACTGAAACAGCCATAAAAAACAGTCATGAACTCAAGGGACAGCAGGAATGGAATGACCACATTGTGTAAAAGAAAAGTATGAGGAGTACTCAAGAATGAAATAAGAACAACCTACATCAAATATATGATACAGTGAAGTTAATACAGAAACTCTATACTGAAAGCAGGGCTGTGCTCACCACAAACAAACCATGTTCTCCTCACACACATAAAAGGAAGATTACACAGAAATTACTACATGATCCAGCACAACACTTAAAACTGCAGAAGAGTCTACAAGGGAGAGAAATAAAAGGTCTTGTCTAGGAGAGTCTGGAGTATATTCAGAGGAAATGGAAAATATAATCAGAAATAGTTTAAAAAAAAACATTCTCCTGAACAGAGAGTCTACAACTATAACTTGTCATAAAGAATAACGTGCTGGAAGAAAAAAAAATTAAATATTTCATTATTTCAGTACTTCAGCATTTCTCCTCATGAGAATTACCTACATTGGTATTCCTGATAATCTTTACAACTCTTCTGTGAGTTACAACTGTTTTGGCGACATTAATATTTTCCCTCTCTACTTTGTATATTTATTTTTCTTTGAAGATTTTTTCAATTCATTGAGTAAGAATAAAGAAAGTTGTCCTTCAAGAATTTCTCTTTTTTTGTGCTAATACATTTTTTTATGTGAAAGCATCATATATGAGTAAAAGTCTTTGATTTTATATAGTGATGGTTCAAAACTGCTTTAATTCTTGAATACTGAACTCTGTCCACATGAATGATATCCAAATAGAGATGCAATTTTCATGTTTTATTCCACATGATATTTAATACCCCCCTCTCAGGTTTAGAATGCCCAAGATAATATTTTATTTTTGAAAGATCAACATTGGAACTATTCACAGGATTTCACTCTTAAAACCAATCCACAGTCCATCATGATGTTTATAATCAAATTGACTATTTTTACTGGAACAGTGGATTAGCTAGACTCCAGACTGAATTTCCTTTCCTTTAGAGGTATTGGTACCCAGGATTAGAAGCCTATCATTTTCTCCTTTCAGTTTACTACTTGTTTATATCACTTTCAATCATATAGCATATAAATTATTAATCAAGCATTAGGAAAAAACATCTCAAGTGGATTTCAATGCATCTATTGTTTTAAAGAACACTGTAGAGGTAACTGAAGAGAATGCTGTAAAGGTTAAAAAAGGCACAAATCCAATTTCAGGTCACACATCAGCCTACCTATGTGACTTAATTGCCTACTGATTGATAGAGGAATGAAATATTTGATCTGTAAATTCTCCCCCTACACATGACTTCAAAGGGAGCACTCTTTAATCTGTGCCTCTCTTAAGTTTGGGTGTCAGTGCATTAGCCACTGGAAACAATTCTGCCAGTTCTGCCTTTATTCTTGCAAAGGAAGACAATCACTGGTTCCCTAGCTAAAAGAGAGTTGGATTGTTCTTTAAACATTAAGGATAAAACTTCTATTTTTCTCCCTCCCACAGGAGCTGAATACATGTTGCTTGACTGAGGGTGTCAAAAGGCCTTTTTGACCAGTGAGCCTTTCTGAACCTGAATCTAAATGATTTTTGAGGAAAGGGAAAGTGGTTGTTTTAATAGACTTCTCACACTTCAAACTCTGCAGTCAAACATTCCGAAAAATTCACTGAAAGATGCAGCTACTGCAGTGGGGATAACAAAACTGGGTATGATTTTTTTTTTCCCATAGTGTTATTATCTGATTTTTCAATTACTAGCCATTTATACATTCTTTATATCTAAATACTTCCTGCAAATAAAATGTATCAAAAATCGTGTTTCAGTTTTCATAGGGCTGAATAAAACATACAAAGTTCCAATACCACCTTTAAAACACTGTTATTGAAATATTTAAAAATCCCAGCATGAACAATTAAGCTTCTGATTCTACTGTGACATTATCAAATAAAAATGCTTCAAATTCCTTCTCATTTCCAATGCAAAGACTGTGGAACCTGATCTGCTATTAATACAGTTTCCCAATTGCCATGTAACTGCCATGTACAAATGACATTGGATATAAAAGTCCATAAATAATGATGATAAAAAGCCACTGTTCCTGTACATTTGAGTTCTCTCACTGATATTCTGAAGTGTCAAGGGCATTAAATTTAATTCCTGGCTCTTTGTATACACAATAAAGATTTAGATAACCGATCTAGCTTAAATCAGCAATATATGGGCACTCATCTGCAGCCTCTATGAATCAAGCAATGAGACTCAGCCAGTTATAAATCTAAGACAGAAACTCCAAATAGCAAACAAGAAATTTTCTCTTACACAGTACAAGCAGGAGGCTTAAATGATTTCTGTCTACACAAATAAGCAATTTAAAAAAAAAATTAAAGTAATGAAATTGAAGCAATGATTTTTAAATAATGACATTTTTAAAACAATTTAAAAATTATTTTTACTCAAGTACAAGAGAAATTAGGATTTTGGAAAGAGGATGGTCCACATTTGAAGGATTTTAGTATGGTCCCACTCAGCTTGGCAAAATACTTTACAGTCCATAATCCAGCTCTAGAATGAAACAAATGTCAAGATTTCATGCACAGAATAAGAAAGAATCAGGGCCCATACTTCACTGCAGCTGGGATTTACACATTTAATAAATGCCCAGCAAAAACATTACATGACTGTAGCAGCTGAGAAAACATTTGTTCCAACCACACACATGTCAGAGTCAAAGCAAAGTGAAAGACAGAGAAAATTATAAAATCACCCTCTGCAACTTGCAAGAGCTCATTTACTGGAGCCTCCAAACTTTCTGCCAAGGGTAGGTGGGGGTCTTTTTAGTTTACTTCTTGCATTTTACACTTCAAATGACACAAGGGTTTTTTTAGATTTCTAAGGGGTTTTTGGGAGGGTTTTTTTTTTTTTTGAAGTTGATCCCAATTTTATACAAAGGTATTTATTGTGATTGGCTGCGTTTCACACTCAGAATAATTATTAATAAAGCCTTAACATGAAAAGAATACAGTACTGAGTTTAAGGTATCTTGCCTCCTAAGAATGACAGGGAACTAAAACCATGGCAAAACTAACTAGCAGACTGCTTGAAACCACAAAACAAACTTCTAGGGCAGCTTTTGTAGTGTAGATGATGTAAGGGAAGGGGTTTAGCCTCCACAGTATGCCACAAAGATGATGTGTGTGGTATTTCCCTGTTGCACAGAGCTTGACACTGAACAGGTCCCTGCCCTTCAGTCAAGAAATAAAAACATTGAGACTCACCAGTACAGCAGATTTGCAGCTTAAGAACCTAGAAATCAATTTCTGATTTTTCCCCCTAAGGATGCATAAAATGAAACACAGTAGAAACAGAAAACTACAAAAGTGCATTTGGATATTTTAGACTTTTTTTTACACAATTCACATATCACAAAGTCAACTTTGACAGTGTAGTGCTGCCATAATTCAACTTCAGTCATCAGTTTTAAATAGTAGGCTTTGATATTCTGATGTGTTAATTAGTGATAGAAATCACAGAGGCTGAAATTTATCATTCATCAAGTATTTTTAGTCCTAACTCAAGGAACATTGGATTGAGGCTTGCCAACACTGTTTGATAAAGATTAAAGTAGCAGTGACATGGCAAGTGCTTGCATCACCCTAAGTCTGAAAACTTCCAAGATTTGCAGTGTGGGAACTGTTAGTGTTGGGAATACATTCATTGTGATGTCTAACTCAACTGGATTAGGAATCAGGAGCAATTTACTTTTCTGCCTCAGAAATGTGAACATAGGATACATTAATAATAATAAAGTAGAAGCTTATTCATACATTTTTAGTAAATTAACAGCAGTAAGCAATGATCAGGCATCCAAGTGCATAATCCTAAAACAATAGTTTACCTTCAAGTATTATAGCTGCAGCCTCATAAATCAGTGGAAGCACAGCAAGAAACGAGGCAGCAGAGTCTGAGTATGGAGAGGTTTTTGTGGTGATTTTTTAATTTTTTTTTAAGCTTAGAATGTAAGGAAGGAAATTAAGGAATAAGAACAATTTTAATGCCTGCTTTGACATATACATGTGACTAGGAAAAAGTCAAGTATTCCAAATGAGGAGACAGTTGGGTTAAATCAGAATGAGAGCTAGCCCAAAAGTTCCTTGGTTGAAAGGATGAGGTGGTAGGTGCAGTCGTAACTTCCCTCTGCCATATTTCTGCTGAGAAGTGTGTTAAGGTCTTGTTTGCATAGGTGCACTTCATTGCTTCTCATTTTATTTTAACTGCAATTCTGCATTGCCAAAAATGGCTTTTTACAGTGAAGGGGCGTTTGTTAATCCTCCTATTTAAAAGAAACACACAGAGCTCAGCTGTCTCTAGCACTAGCTCGTGATTTATTTTACAAGCAGTTTCACACAGCTCTTTACTAAACAGACATTCTTTGTGCTTTATTACAAGTTTGTTCCATGGAGTCATGCTCTCTGCGGGGTGTTGTGTCTATATTTTATTTCACTCTAGCCATTAATTACCTTCTGGGCCCTGTATCATGTGCCTCTCAGTCTCATTTATTACAACGGTGCCTGCTAGTGTTGCTAGTCAAGGGGCTGTCAGCATTTCCATTAGAAAACCCATCTCTCAGGGGTTTATAAGTCAGCTGTAAAGCTTTCCTCCTGGCTGATGGTTGGCATACATGGCCACAGCCAGAAGGGTTCTTTCTTTTCTTTCTTAAATTGAACTAGGAAAAAAAAACTCAATGTTTTTAAGTCATAGAATCAGACATGGGTTTTGACTCTATGTTTTCGAAACTCAGAAACAGCTTTATTTCTTTAAACCAAGTTTTGCAGGCTATTGCCTGATAATGTAAGTCAGTGCTTGGAAGTTTGGCTAATTTTAAAGATTCCTTCCACTTCTTTTTCCATCACTGAACTTTCTTCCACAACTCCTTGCCTCTGACTAGTGGGTCTGGAGTCTGCTCCTCTGCTGTCTGAAACAGCTTTTGAATATTCCTGCACATATATATGCCCTTCCTTTTAAGTCCAGCAACAAAGAAATTGCTCTCTTCTGCCTATATCTCTACAATCATCATGCTCACTTGCAGTTAATATCTCTAGATCTCCATTTTGCCCAGAGAAGTTGTTGGTGCCCCATCCCAGGAAGTATTAAAGGCCAGGTTGGATGGGGCTGTGAGCATTCCAATCTAGTGGACCTGACCATGGCAGGGGCATTGAAACAGGAGGATCTTTAAGGTGCCTTCCAATGCCACCCATTCTGTGTTTCTATGAGTTTCAGCAGAACTGGGAGGAGGCAAACCCATGAAATTTCCTTACAGCAACACCTGATTTCTACTCCATCTGGAACCAAAATGGGCATCCCAACAGCTTCTTTGTAAGGACTCCAAGGCAAGAGAGGACAGCCAGGGCCCCAGAAGTCCAAGCAGTCAAGGAGCAATCAGGAGCCTCAGAGAGCCAGCACTTGCCAGACTGGGATAGCACTGTAGCATGCAGATGTCTATTCCAATTTAAAATTTAAAGCAATTTCTTCAAATTTTATTCCAATAAATCAATGAATTATTTTAGTGCAACCTTTCAATGGCAGGCATTACCCAAAAATATGTCCTTACAAGCTATGAGGTGTGAGTAGATATTCTACAAAAATAGAGGCACAAACTAGAGATGTGTTTGATCCCAGTGTTCTTATGATGGGAAAATATCTTTACAGAAAAGAAAAAAAAAAAAATGGTACATACCAACAACTATATATTCTAATAGTACAAAACAACTGGAAGACAGTCAGTTGTTTAAACTAAATGTATAAAGTTTATCCTAGGTCACTTCCCAAATTAGCTGGTTTTAACATGCTACACAGGAGCACATACATGCTACAAAGGAGCTTATGAAAAATAAGCCTGGGGTATAGGAAGGAAATAAGCTACAGAAGACTTTTTATAGTCTTGATTAATCTGCATTTTGATTTATTAACTGCATAGTGGTGAATAGAGTAAGGCAGTTATCAACCACATGCAGAGAACTGAAAATTAAATTACTGCATTTTTGTGTCACAGGTAAGATGAAAGTGACACTTCTTTAGCATGGTAAGTAAGTAATGAGACTGATAAAGGACAAATAATGAGCACCACTAAATAATCTGGAAAAAATCCCAGTTAAATAGAATTACTACCTATAAAAATCAACAGTCCTTCTCATTAAGCTTTATTTGTCTTAAAATCCCTAGGATACATCCTGGTTTATCAGACTTCTTGGATAGATAGCAGGTTGCTTATTTCTATGCTCTCATGTAAGTGAAGTGGCCATAAATTCTGAAAATTCATTATCTTCATTCTTTTATTTTAACTTGTCAGAATATTCTGCTATATTTTTGTCATATAAAGAGAACACAGTACCAATCATTCTTTTAGACTATCAGTAAGGAAGAACATTATATAGAAGATGAGGTACAGAGACAAGAGGACAATAAATCTATAGAAATATAATTTATTTTATCCAGGTGGAAGAACACATTCAACAAAAGGGAAAGGAAAATCTTGGTAGAGAGAAAAAAGTCTTTCAAAAGCATACCTAGAATTCTCTATCAATTATAAAACCAGATTAATTATTAAAATAATCTTAAACAGTGTAAAGATAAGCCAACTTATTGCTTTGAATTAAGGCTTTGTAACCCTTTTTCTGTAAGCATCTTTTTCAAATGCTCCCAAGAGCACTGTCACTCTCCACTGGCTCTCATTCAGAGAAAACCATTCCCTCTCTAGTAGAGTTAAGAGAACTAAGATAGTTTACATCAAAATAAATAGGGAGGGAGGGTTATAGCTACACAATCAGAAGTTACTGTCATAAAACTGGCCATAAGTTTGAAAGATAAATATGGAAGTCCTGTCATCTGTTGTTTTAGGATTTGGGTTTTAATTGCTTCATCCCCTGGAGTTTTACATCCCTTAGAGAAGGGGACTGAACGTGTGAATTTCAGCTCAATATTGAATACTAGACATCTATTCACCTCATGAAATTCCCTCCTTTTTGTAGGCCTGATATTTTGGCATCATTGTCATCTTTGTGAGGAATACAGAGCTTTTGCTGTGATAACCTTACAAAATCAGCCTGGTTCATTCTCTCTGCATCTGTTTGAATTCATCAAAGACAAAAATACATCTTTACACAAGAAGAGTATAGAGCAAGAGTGCCACCTCTGAATCCAGTTTCTTTGACTGATCTTACATTTCTACCCCCAGTTCTTTTTTTGGTGGGAAGAATAGTATTTGCTTATATTTTCTCTTCAAGTTTTACTATGGCATTAAAGATTCACTTCAAATAAGAAGCGGTAGCTTTTCTTTAAATCCATATTCATATACAGTCCACAGCAAGATTACTGTCCATAAATCAAACTGGTATTTCTCCATAAGTCCTCTCAAGTTATTCTGCTCTCTTCTCTAATTCAGGAAGGAATTGTCAGTCATGAAAATTAGTTTATGATTCATTTTCAGTTTATTACCTTGGTTGACTTAGCAGGCTTCCTAGCTAGCTCTGACCTATACTTGCCATTGTGAAACAATTATTTACTGAAAATATTTACTGCTGTGGGTTTATTAAAATTAAGTTTTGCTCAGGACAACAAGCAACATGCCTAGATGACGACAATGAAACCTTCAGTGAGGAAAGAAGACCTCCCCAGCTACAGAGAGCCATGGATTGTGGTCATTTTTCTAAAATTCATGCTAATAATGAAACAATAAAAAGAGAATATACAAAAATTTTGTATTAATATTGCCATGTGTGCTCCTCCACCATGAAATTCAGGAGGCAAATTGACAAGTGATAGAAGTGTTTCCTATGCCAATATTCAGGATTACTTGCCCTGGCCACTACTAGCATAACAAAGAACTCACAAACCATTGCTAAACATACTGCATTATCAACAAGCTTTTATTTTAGTCACCTCCAAGTAGCTACAGAAAGGTGGCAGCTTCTAGCATGCTGCTCTTCTTAGCAGTGAAACCTTTGAGGAAGTCTCTGAAAGTCATTAAGTCTCCTAAATAAACTCAGTCTGTGACAGCAAAATAAGAGAACAAAAATGGAGAAGGCATCTTGAAGGTTTTTAAAAAATGGTCCTAAATTTCAGAAGTTATAAGGCATTCCTTTGCAAAGCTTGAGATACTGAGAGCTCAACATAGAGTAACTTACCAGGGAGACAATTTATTAAAGTAAGAACATATCTCAACCATGACAGAAGCCTCTTTGTTTAGTTTTGTAATAATTTTTAAAAGTAATATAGTTGAGAAGGATGAAGAACTCTTGAACCCACAGCAAAGCTCAAAATCTTCAATAAGAAAAGCACATATTTATTAAAAGAAAAATATTTGTGTGCATTAAGCTTGCTTTTAAAAGCAATTAGAGATTTATAAAATCTGTTGGCTTTGGAGATAGATCTATCCAGGATGACGTATTAAATGAAGTTTTTCTGAGTTATTTTTCACCTGACTAGCAGTGATAACAGAGTCATCCTTTGCATTAATTTATGATTTCACTGAGATATCACTTAGAAACACAGTGATCATGTCTGAAGTGCTCTGCAGTAAGGATACCACAAATAAGTGCCCAAGGCTGCTCTGTGGCTGTGGCTAATGGGTGAGTGGAGAGTTTGCAGGGCTAAAAGTTAACTAAGGTGGAATATAAAAGCTAAAATTCTGCTTTGGAAAAAAAAACTGATCAATGCAGAGGTGACAGAGGATCCAAAGAGGCTCAGATTCAGATTTATGTTCCTTCTGATCTCACAGTAGGCCACTATGTTTGGCTCAGTTAGGGTATGACTAAGTTTTAGACGTTTCATTCCACATCTGTGTGGAAGAAGTGCTGTCCAGATGCTACCATGAGACACAGCAAGGTGCAAAGGCAGCCTTTCAATGTGGGCCTAAGACATCATCCACAGGGAAGTGAATTCATTAGCTCAGTATCATTTTGCAAGTCTGCAAATACACACTCAAAGTCTGGGATCTCTACTAATGGCCCTGAATACTTTACCTTCCCCATTCAGGCACATGAGCAGCCTTTATTGCCTATTCATAGTCAATCAAAAATTAAATTTTCTCTTGACACATCCTGCAAACCAGTTACTTTTAAATTAATTTAAACATAGCCACTATACATGTTGCACCACAGAGCAAAATCCACAGAGCAAAATGCTGCAGTTCCTTCAGTGTTTAGCCTTTTTAATCCTCTTCTGAAAAGTGTGAATAAAAAAAAAAACATATTAAAAAAAGCATGTATTTTAATAGACTGATACCAAAGATGAGTGTTTTACAGATCTGTGGTACACTCCCCTCTCCAGGATGGTCAGAGCACTGTGTACATGAACAGCTCTGGACTGGAGCACCAGGGTTGGCAGTGGCCACAAAGGTACTCATGGAGCAAGAAGGGGTCTGGAAGGGGGAAAAGGACTCTCTAATGGAATGTTTCAAACCCCTTGGCTATGTATCAGTCTGCTTACAGACACTCTTCTCTGCTTCCTGCAGAACAGGGCTCTGTCTCACAGTGAGTGGCACTCTTCCCTCTGTTTAAATAAATACGAGCTGAGCTGAGACAAACAATCTGTGCTGGTCCTCACCACACTGGCACTTGCTTCTTAAAATATTTCTTGATGCCAGGGGCTGCCTGAGATACAAAAACACTCACTGCAAGTGTGGCATTAAAGTCTGGTGACAGCCATATTCCTGCTGAGTGAGCAGACCAGGTTATAGCCAACCTTCCTGGCATGGTTATTGCAAATTTATAATGTACCAAACAATTTCTCCTAGTTTTCCACAATATTGGTAAAGGGCATCCCCTTACCCATGTTGAGTTTGTTTCTATGATGGACTCAAAATCCCTTTCTATGTGTTAAAAGAGGGGCTCCTCACCCCTTGTGCAGTACAAGGGACACAAGCCTATCCCCATCTCCAAAAGCCATCTGCATCCTAGAGAGCATAGAAAAGCATAGTCTTGCAGAGAACAATCTCTGCAGGGTTCAATCCCACAAAAACTATTTCATGGGAGCTCATGGACTGAAGTGGGAAGCATTTGAATCCTGAAAGAAGAGATTTCAGTAAATGCATGAACAAATTCTTCTCAAACATTTGCAGAAAGTGAATTAAAATGATAGAATAGTTGAATTAACTTCTCTGTAGGCTTTACCCAGGGATTTATATTACTTAAATAATGTACATAAAATAAAAACAGGGTAAAAAATTTTTTGTTCTGATTTTCTTACATTGATCAAATGCCTTGGAAGGATTAATTTATTCTTTGTTGTTTTCTAAACTAATAAAGCACATTAAATAAATAAAATCTGACTTAAATTAACTACAATTCAAGCTGCAGACAAGCTGTGGCTCTTTAGGTATTATATTGATTGAAGTCTCTGTCATTTTTGTTTTAAGTGCACTGTTATCTTCCACCAAAATGTTTGATTTATGATACAGATACAGTGGAAATTTTAAGTTTTATTCCCCAATGTCTCAAAAAAACAAAGACAAAGCAAGCATGTAACTAGGAATGACACCAAATGACAACATCCTAACAGTTTATACAAGAAATGTTCTCACATGGGTAGTGCTGTGGAGGGCCAGGGCAAAACAAAATAAATGGGTCACCCACAGGGGGGAAAAGGCCACTTAGGGGTGATTATATAATACATTTTTGATGGAACCTTAGTCATTGAAAAACAGGTTTTTTTTCCCCAACCAAAATCAACATGTTTTTCCTCTACTTTGCTTTGACCTTGACTGCAAGCATACATTCTTCCTGAGAAACAATTCTAAGTCAACAACATAAGCTTCATTATTGCCTACATTTTTCAAACAGACAAGAATAATGCACAGCCCAGATCCATGCTTGAGACCTTTGTGAACTGCAATGATCCCTGTGTACACGGAGGGGCTTGGAGGAAAAGCAGTGTGGTTTGGGTTGTCAGAATTCACATAGTTAATTTAACACTGGCATGAGTGTGAACTTAAAAAATGTCATGTAAGAGCTGTCAGACAGCCATGATGTTATTTGAACTTTTCAGTTAATAGCATAGTACTTAAAGTCGTTTGATAGTTACTTGGTGGGCAAGAAATTTCACCTGGCTACTAAAAGGTCGAGCTGGTCATGATGCCCACCTAGTTGCAGGTGGTGTGGAGCCTGTTGCTCCTGGGCAAGCAAACCTGGCAGAGAAGGTGCACTTAAATGACTGCAAAAGCCTCTGCACAAAACAAAACCACCACATTTCAGTCAAGCTGATGTACACACATTATCACACACTGTGCTAGTCAGAGAAGACAAGCCACAGCCCATACAGAAAGGGAAAATGAGCCCTCAACTCTGACATCATATATATTTATAGCTTAGCATAGAGAAATCTGCATCCTCACTGCCACAGCTCTTAATGCAACACTGCATAGTCTGCAGAGCAGTCCTGTTCATGCTCAGGGAGATGTTATCCAAATTTTGGTGAGTGAATCTACTAGTCAACAAGCCTCTTGACTTTCAGCAGAAAAATATCTAGATGTTCTGTCAAGGGTAAGTTTAGACACTGTTTCAATAAAATCTTTTATTTGTATGGAAATACACAAAATAAATATGACAGATATTCTTTTCAGATATTGATGCACAGAGAAAAGCAACAGAGATATGATGTGGAAAGTTGGTAGAAGAAAAAATAATTACAACCTTACAATATCCTGTAAAACTGAATTGGTGGATCCTTACCAAATTTTACTGGGGAGAAACAAGGAAAAAAAACAGTAGTCTTATAGTAAAGGCATAAAATTCTTATTGACATTCTTAGAACAAGTTAATGTTTTTCCCCAAAATATTTTTTAATCAGCTACTGCTGTAGAAATAAGTCAAGTAGTTACTAGACCAAAACTGCTTTTCCACTGGATTTGATTTGGAGAACACAGAAATCAGTGGGCTTGTTCTAAGAGAAAGGACATTGTTGCATTTTGCACAAGGCATTCTAACCATACAGTCAAATTTGGACAACACAGCAAAGTGTCCTCACATGGAGCAGCAGGTCTGGTGCAGATCCCAGACTGACAGAGGATGCTAACTGCAAGTCCCAGTCCCGGTGTTCTGAACCCACCATCCCAGCCAAGCAAGGGGGACACCCTCCCAGAAGCTCTGCCTGTTTGCTCCACACATCTGCTCTGGCACCTCTGTGTCCTCAACTGGACCTTTCCCAGACTTCCAACCACTGCACACTGACCACAAGGCCAGGACAGAGTGCTCAGCACTCGGTCAGCAAAGCAAAGCAGCAGCCTGGGGCAGCAGTAACAGCCCCACCTACAATTGGCACTAGAAAAAGTGACATCAGATGCAGGGGGGCAAAACCCCTACATGCTAAATGTCTAGGACAGCAAGTGCTATGGGACAGTTTTGCTTTCCCTGTGGAAAGGAAAAGGGATGAGTTGTTATTCTTCCAAAGACAAAGCCGTGCAAAAGAGAGGCTGACTAAAACTCCCAAATTTTGTCTGTGTCTACAAGCACGCTTTGTGTGCAGAATTAAGAGTGAGCACACCTGTGGTCAGTGGCCATGCAGAAGGAGTATCTGTGCCTCAGGCAGCCCAGTCTGCTCCAGGTGAACAAAGAGCAGAGCAGCTTCTCTCTCATGCTCTAAATGGTGCAAAACATGTTCTCACCAATGCTACTCATGGTGGTTCTGGGGCTAATGGCCAAGAAGGAGATGTTTTCTGATCTCTGTGGAGCTTGAGCCACTAGGGGTTTAAGCCTTATTTTTAGATTATGCAGAATATGAGATTGTACTTAAATAGTGCAGCAATAGGGATATATATTAAGTAGCAGTGATTAGTTTGCTACCAAAAAAGCTGTATTTAACCTAAGTGCAAACACTCAGAATTCAGCAATTCAGCTTAGTTATTCATCTCCCTTCCAACTTGGAGATAACTTTGGAAAAAAGATATTACTATTCATAATGGAAGTGTTGTTATTGTATCCAACTTAGAACTAAGGTGCCACCTACCAGAATAAATCAGGAGGATTTAACTGGTCCATTGAAAAGAACAGGTCAAAACCAAATCTGTCTCCTTATATAACTATGTACAAATACACTATAATTAGATTTCTATATCCACAGATACCAACAAGGGGGTCATTATACATGCTCCTCCCCTGAAGTCTTGGTACTATCCAGTAGTTAACTGTCCATTTCTACTTTCTCAAACAATGGTGATTATAACAAGTACTCATCTTCAGTTCTTAGCTATCTGACAAGGATTATTCAGCGCTTAAAAATGCAAGCCAAATGCCTTTTATAATTATTACTATTAATGTTGAAATGTCTGTCTCAGGAGTCCCAGGCTTTTTCAGGATAGCCAGATGCCTCAGCCTTGCAAGACAGGGGCAAGAATGAAGGAATGAGAACTTCCCACACAGTAGGGGGGGTGAGGAATTTAATTTTTAAATGCAGACACAAGTTTCTCTCTTCATTGCTAAGTACCAGCTGCAGAGAGACAACAAGCCATGTCTATTCTTAAAGGATTTGTTTGGTGGTGGGCAGATGCAGGCTTTAACTTTAAAGAGGGAGAAAGTAATAAATATTTTAAAACACCCACAGGTAGTTTGTGAAGAGTAGTTAATGTCTGTTCAAGCTACAGAGGGTGTTTCAGAGAGAAGGCCACTGGCAATTTGCCTTTTGTCACAACTTCTACTTCAAACATAAGATGCTTCACTTATGCTTCCTGCAGTTACATCTGTCAGTATAATTTGTCCAGTTGGAATAGAGAAATGCCTCATCATCAGTGCCTCACTAAGTATTAAGAGCTGTAAACCCTGTCATGAAGCATTTGAAATGCAATTTCTCTTACTTTAGCAATAAGAGTTCTATCCGGGGATTTTGTGCCTTAAGATGTTAATGATTTCCCTACACACAGGAACAGAACCAAAGTTGAACAAGCCAAAGCCTTTACATATTCCAAGTGGCATGCCCTGTCAAGTTTACCTTATATCCATCTCTGGTCCATGTGACTGAGATACACATGGATAAAAATGAGTACAAGAGCATTGCATCAACTGCTCTTCTGAACCAGTTGATTTATATCCATTACTTTTTTCTTTTAGAGACAAGAGGTTTATATTTATAGGGCCTAGAAACTTAAGACTTGCTGAGATTCAGATATCATCTTGCAGTACTGGAATTGATGCCTGACAGTCTGCCAAGTGTAGTTAAGCATCTAACACAGTTTCTCTCCCTTGGATTTGGTCACTTAAATATTTTGGGAATCAGAATTAGAGAAAAGGCTTTAATGTGCCCTTGCTCAGGGCACCAATCAAAGGAAGAAATATTGCAAACTTTCCCTAAAATGTCACCAAGCCCTCAGAGCTAAAGGAACCTCTGAAATGGAAGGGAAGGGAGACTCAGAGAAGTTACACTGAGGGAAGCTGTAGTTTTTTCAGCAACTACTATAACACAGCTTCAAGTGGTAGTATACAATCCTGCCATAGTCCACAGGCCTGTTTGCCCAATTCTCAGGACCCAAACTCATGACAACAAAATCTCTGGGAAAGTGGACACTTATTCCTGGACTTAACACCCCTGTGATTTTTGTAAACTTGCCTGCTGGGTGACATCTACACTTTTGGTTTGGTAGAGACTTTAATCCATTGCTGATGAGATTTACATACACAGTGGAATTCCTCAGGGCTATTTGGAGAGCAGAGGAATTGATGTGTTACTGGGTTTGACCCTAGTAACAACTATGGAATTGAAATATTTCTTTCCAGAGACACTGAAGTATGTATACATATCTTCATATCAACTTGGTAAAAAGGAGGCAATGACTAAGCTGGCTTTGTATGACCTTGCTTCCTGATATTGCCAAGCAAACAGAAAAAAAGTTTGAATGATGCCAGAGCCTTAGAAAATGAAAGAGTCAATTCTGACAAAAGCAGCTTGAGGACATATACAGAAGACCAGCTGATAAGGTGTGTGCAATTCCTCCACAGAGGAGACCACAGGCATCTTTCAGCTTTCTCACATCCTCTCTAAGGATCTACCTCCACTTGCTCCTACAGCTGTGCTTTTTCCTTCTCATAACAAAATCACTTGAGCCATCAACTCCTTTTCCACTCACCTGGCATGAAATCTACTACTTCCAAATCAAACAAGCAAAACACTAACAGAAGGAAAGCAGAGAACATAACTCTCTCCCCCTGCTAAGCATGCTGGCCTCAGATTGCAGAACAAGATCATTAAAGTAACTCAAAAGCCTCCAATCTCAAGCCCCCTACCCCAAACCAAGACAGCCTTTGCACAGAGCCCACCCACCACTTCCTTGGACTATATCCAAAAGGTTTCACTGTGTTCACAAGGTAAACTCCAGACACTCCAGAATTAAATCCAAACCACCTTGGAGACTTTATTGTAAACTCCAGACACTCCAGAATTAAATCCAAACCACCTTGGAGACTTTATTGTTTAGGTGGTGCAAAATATGGCACAGATTATGAACCAGTGAAGCCATACTTCACCCCTTATGTTTTTTTTTGAAATTATAGATCAGTCTATATTGCAGGCTAATAACAAAACTTTTACATGGTCCTTAAAGTATAACATGAAACTACCATTATTCTGGTTGTGATTCATACGTATTGAAAACCTCTTTCAAAACATTGCTCTTTCTCCTGTGAACTGCAAGAATCTATTTTTCTAGTAAAGCATCTATAAGACTGAGGACTATTCTGGAACTAGTTTTTCCCTCCCCCCTCAAAAAAAGCCAATGTACATACCTAGTGGATGTATCTCTTTTCTTTAAATATTTTCTGAATTACAGCATATTCTACTAAAAAGGAAAAAAACATGCAGAAATATGAAGATTAAATGACTGACTGACTGCTTTATTCATCCAAGTTATTACAAGACCTAAGGAAACACTTCAATGGGTAAGTTTATCAGTGTGTCTAAGCTGATCATATCATCTGGTAATGTTTAGAATCTCATACCAAAACCATCCTGTCATTGAAATAAATGTGTCCCATAGCACAGAAAAATGACTAGATGAGAGAAGACAGTGTGATAGAAGCATGTAGTCACCAGATGGCTAATGTAGTTCTGAGCATTGTAGAACACAAGTGAACACTATTTTCAAAAATTTCTTTTCTTTCTGGTGTGTTGGAGGTTAGAAGAGAAAAATAATATAAATGATTGTTTATAATCCGCATTTTAACAACTTGCTGTGAAGTTATACTGTGAAATTTTTCTGAAATTTCAAATGGTGTGCAGTATCTTGTTAGAATGATGTGAGAAAATTCCTTTAAGACTTTTTCCCACATTATTGTAGTCATTTTATTATGAAAGAAATACTTTCATCTAAATTTTCAGAGCAACAATTGTCTGAAAAGAGGAGGCAAGCAGGAGAAAAATAAGAGCACCTTTGCATTCATTACCATCACCAGATGCAGGAAACTTCACAAGTTTTTAAACTCAGGACAGCTTTCAGTGTAATTCTTGGTTCCACCTTGACTGCTCCCCAAAATGACAGAAAGCAATGTTGACACAAGACAACAAGCCATGGTACAGAACATCTAAAAACATGAAAAACTGGAAATGCTGTAATAATGATAGTCCATCACCTAAATTCTGACACACCTGAGTAATTTGGTGATGGATGTCCATCCTTTTCACAAAGCCAGTCTGATTTTTCTACTTCATTTTCCTTTTCCTTTGATCTTTCACTCACTTTGAACAAAATGAAATGCAGACTTTAGAGCCCCATCAGGAGTGAGATATGTAAACTTTAGAGCCACCAGGGTTAGCTCAGTCAGCTGCTGTAAGTGAAAGGTTGTACAGCTCAAGGGTATCTAACATATAAATGAAGACTCTGTGAGGTGGGACACCCAGTTCTGCTCTCAGAAGTGACAGTGAATTTTCAGGTATGTCCATAACCTTAAGACTTTTACCAAAAAAAAAAAAAAAAAAAAAAAAAGAATTAATTACAAAAAACCCA